>NW_010729132.1:2390671-2416766 GCF_000365185.1 Nelumbo nucifera | reverse complement strand
GAGCTACGAATTGAAATAAAGCATTCAGTTTTCCAGTCAAGAAACGAGTGAGGAGAGTTCGGGTGGTCTCTTGGACAAATCACCCACTAGATAGGCAAAATAGGGTCTGTGCGCAAGGCCAAAGGCAAGGGAAGATCAGGGGTTCCTGCCGTGGAACGACCCGTGACGCGATCCTACGCTTGGGCCCATGACAGACTACCATATTGTAAATAAGTCAGGTGGGTGGAATTATGTGGTGGCTTTTACAACTGAGAGTGAATTTACTAGTCAAGCTTGTTCAAAGAAGTTTGAAGAACTCGAGAAGATTCAGCTTGGCAAGATGGTTGGAGGCCAAAAAGTCTCCACAAGATCCTCTTAGTGCCTTCTATCAAATGGCCAAATTTCATCTCCAAACCCTTGCTACCAAAATGCACTTTTTGGTGGGTACATTCAGGCTTATAATTTGACAACTTAGATGCCTCACATCATTTAAGCTCCATTTATTTTGTTTAAATTTACTCTAGAAAATATTTTCTTATCATAATATTCTAGAAGTTTAGACAGAGTTTGGTAATGATTGAGAAAAATGTTCTTTTTTTGTTTTTTTGTTTCTGTTCTCAGGAAAAAAAAACATAGCTTTGTGCTTCCTGGGAATGGAAAAACTGGGGAATTTTTTTCTTTAAAGAGTATTTAAATGTCATCATATTTTTAAATTTATTATCTTGCTGCTTGGGAGCATCTTGGAAATAAAGGTTATAACTCAAATATGTCATTCTTCTCAAACAATTGATCAGCATTCAGTTCTTCTCTACACTTCCCCTCCTTTATTTCTCCAACTATCATTAAACTTCCAATTTCCTTAGTTGTCCCTGGACCAAAATCAGCCGTCCCCTTAATCTTATCTTTCGTCTGGAATCTAGTCTCTTCCATCTCCCTAAATAAACCCAACAATTTACTGACCTTCACCCACCCCTGTGTTCAGCACCCTTTCCATTTCCGCAGATTTCTCTACTTCATGAGTCTCATCTATGGCTACTTCTTCCTCCTCTGTATCCATTGCTCCATCCTCTTCACCTGATTTTGCATCCTCTTGCATTAGGGCATTTCTCCACCTTCATGAGTCTCATCTATTGGTAGCTTCCCCTTAGGCAGGTTCCAACTTAAAAGTCCAACACCTATATTGGTAGCTTCAGAGTTATGAGCTAATTCCAGCCCTATATTTATTATAACCCTCAAATTTCATAGCATCCATGACAAACATAAACTTAAATATCCCAGCGATATGTTATTATTAGGTCATGGATGAAATGTATTCATCCATTATGATTTTTTTACTATTTACCTCATTGACTACCAATATACTCAGTCAATTTGGCTGTAAGGCATCCTTTGTAATGAAGAGGCACCATTTCAAACTTGTGGATATATGGTTAAGCTTTTTACATTGTGCCAATGGGTTCGGTGTGCACCCTATTGCTAACTTTTCTTTAATCAGGCAAAGGTCCACAATTTCTAATTCACAAGTTTAACATCTCCATTGGTAGTTTAAAGTAATGGGCTGATTCCAGCCCACCTAATTATTATAACCTTGTTTTTTTATGAATCTAATTATTATAACCCTTAATGTCCATGGGATTCAAGACAAATATAAACTTAAATAGCCCAACTGGTGAATTTAAAAGAGGATATGTTATTGTTCGGTTAAAGATGAAAATGATTTATTTGTTGTGATTTTTTGTTGACCTCATAAAATACCAATTTACTCATAGTTAAGTTGGTTGTAAGGAATTCCTTAAAATGAGGCATGGGTTCAAACTTGTGGATATATGGTTAAGCTCTCTACACTGTCAGTGAATCCAGTGTGCACCATATTGGTAACTTCCTCTTGATCACACAGAGGTCCATAGTTTCCAGCTAAAAAGTTAGACATCTCTATAAGTAGCTTCAGAGTGATGGGCTGATTCCAACTCGTCTAATTATTATAACCCACAAAGTTCATAGCATCCATGATGAAGATAAAGTTAAATAGCCTAGATGGTTGATAGAGTAAAAAAGGGCAGCCTAGTGCACGAGGCACCTGGCAATGGTTGAGTCAGTAGAAGATATGTTATTGTAAGATCATGCCATGTAACCAAGTGAAATTGAATGTTGACATGTGCGCAAGCATGAGAGTGAGTATTCAAGGACCATAATGGCATCATCACAGCCATCCACTTAGACCCTATAGGTCTAGGGAATCAACAGGGCTGGAGTTTTAGCAGATTTATATGGACTGAGACCGAATGAAACACTAAATATCAGAAACACAGTGGTTGAAGTGGATTCCAATCTTGTAGTGAGATAGCTAACAAATAGTACTCATCCCTCATAGCAATATGAGAATGTAACAAGGAACCCTACAATTAATAAAAAGCTAAAAAAACCAACTGTTACTGATTGAAACAAAAAAAAATGGAAGAGAAAATAATTTTTAGGATTTTACAGTCCTGAGTTCTGACATTTTGTTTGACAAGGAAATTAAATTCCTGAAGTTGTTGCCCAAATTTAGAGGAAAGTTGTTGCCCAAATTTCAAAAGTGAGTAAGACTTGGGATTCATTTTACCTTGTTGGAATGTTTTCTTTACCTAAATACCTCCACTCCATCAACTTGGTGCATGATTGGGCTCTTTGTTTTATTGGATCCACTTTGAATTTGAAGGTCTTGTATACTTGTATTTGGATATGGGTTTATTTCTTAAGGTGCTTTGGTATGTCTGTAGGTTTTTTCTCTGTTTTTAGGGGCTTTTGGTCGCAAGTCATTCTTTGGAATGAGGGGGCATGAGCTCAAATTTGTAGGTATATGGTAAAAGTTCTCTATATTGTATCATTGGGTCTGGTGTGTGCACTATGGGTAACTTCATCTTAATCAAGCAAAAGTCCATAATTTCCAACTAAAAAGTTTGGAATTTCTATCAGTAACGCTAGAGGAATAGGCTGATTCTAACCCACCTAATTATTATAATCTTTGATGCTCATAGCATTTGTGGCAAAGATGATCTTAAATAGGCCATATGGTCCATATCTTCTACTTAGCTTAACTAGAAGATATGCTAGTATTAGGTCAAAGATAAACTAATTCATGTATTCTGATTTTCTAATATTTACCTCATATAGTACAAATGTACTTGTAGTCAAGTTGGCCATAAGACATCTGTTGCAATGAGGAGGCACAGGTTCACACTATTGCATATGGTTAAGCTCTCTACATTTTGTCAGTGATATGTACCCTCTTGATAACTTCACCTTAGTCAGGCAAAGGTCCATGATCTCCAACTTAAAAATTTCACACCTCTGTCGATGGCTTCAAAGTTATGGGCCTATTCTACCCCATCTAATTATTGTAATCCTCAATGCTCATGGCATCTGTGAACTGTGATAAGGATAAACTTAAATATCCCAACTGGGTCATTTAGCAAAAGACTTGTTATTGTTAGGCTGAGAATGAAATTGACTCATCTGTTGTGATTTTTTATTATTTACCTCATAAAGTACCAATCTATTCGTAGTCAAGTTGGTCACATAAGGCTTACCTTGCAATGAGGAGGCACTGGTTCAAACTTGTGTATATATGGTTAAGCTGTCTACATTGTGATGTTGGGTCCAATGTGCACCCTATTGGTAACTTTGCCTTGATCTCCAAATCAAAAGTCTTAACATTTCAAAGATGAATCAATTTTATCTTTGATCTATCAGTAACATATCTTTTGTTAATTCAGCCACCTAGACTATTTAAGTTTATATTTCTTTATGAATGCTACAAACAAACACTGAGGGTCATAATAAATAGGTGGTAGCTTCCTAATTATACCCCAATTCTAGCTCAATGGGCGACTGAGCGAGGTGAGCCTCCAAACAAACATTGAGGGTCATAATAAACATTGTTTGTAGCATCCATAACTCTTTACATTGTTTTGGTGGGTCCAATATGCACCCTATTCGTAACTTTGTTAGGCGGATAAAGGTCTATAATTTCCAACTTAAAAGTCTGAGACCTCTATTGGTAGTTCAAAATTATGGACTGATTCCAGCTTGCCTAATTATTATTACACAAAATTGCATAGCATCTGTGACAAGGATAAACTTAAATAACCCAACTAGGTGGTTTAACGGAAGACATTATTTTTAGGTTGTGGATGAAAATGATTCATTTGGTGTGACTTTGATGGATCTATCACCTTCGGAACTTGATACTAATGGAGCTGGTTCGAGGGAGCTCACCCTCCTGAAATGGATGAGAGGGAAGAAGGAAGAGAAGAGAGGCAGAGAAGATGCTAATAGGGTTTTTATCATATCCCCCTTACGCAACTTATTACAAATATTTATAACGCCCGTCGAGAGGACAACGATCTCTAACAAACTCTGACCAAGCCTCTTGATGTGGACGGCACGTGTAAACGAATCTCAGAGGTGGTGTTGTGCGCATGATCCGCGGAATGCTCTGGATTGGGGCTTGAGTGTGATGGGCTTGGGTCTCTTTGTCTGGGCTTGCTTCTATGTCAGATCTAACATTCCCTTACCCATCAAGAATGACCTTGTCCTCAAGGTAATGGTGGGAAACTTCTTCTGGAATTGGTCATAGTCTTCCCAAGTGGCATCCTCTGGAGGCAGGCCATGCCATATAACTAGAGCTTGTTTATTCGTCTTGCCACCACTTTTTACCCAACAGAGATCCTTAATCCACTGGGGTTCAAACACCACTTCTGCTACCTTGGTGAACTGAGGGAGAATGGAGTTGGCAACATCGATGGAAGCCAAATAAGGCTTCAAAAGGCTAACATGGAAGACGGGGTGCAATTTGCATTTTGTAGGAAGGTTGAGACGATAGGTGATAACCCCAATTCGTTCAACCACCTGAAATGGGCCGAAGTAATGTGAGATTACTTCTATGATGTCCTTTGGGCCAGAGATGCTTGTCTTTATGGTTGGATCCTCAAATAAACCCAATCCCCAATAAAGAATTCCAACTCTCGGTGCTTTCTATTATAAGGTAGCTTCGTGCGTTGTTGAGCCTGTTGTAGATGGAATATGAGAATCTTGAGTATGCTATCCCTTACCGTTAGCTGAACTTCAACTTCGGCTATTGGCGATGTACCTGTTTCATAAGGTAAGATGGATGGGGTCACACTCGTAAAGCACCTTAAAAAGAGGTAGTTCCAGCTGAGTTTTGGAATGTGGTATTATACCAATACTCGGCCCATGGTAACCAATGGGCCCATTGCTTGGGTTTATCTCCCACAAAGCACCTTAGATATGTTTCCAAGCAATGGTTGACCACTATAGATTGTCCATCCGTTTGGGGGTGATAACTGGTTGAGTGTAGCATTTGAACCCCTTGGGCTGTGAAGTAGGCCTGCCAAAAGGTACTCATGAAGAGGGGGTCTCGGTTAGTCAAAATGGAGTGGGGGGTTTTGTGGAGATTAGTCACTTCCTGTATGTAGGCATGGGCCACGGTGGTTGCCGAGTAGGGTCAGGAGAGTGCAATAAAACGTGCATGCTTACTTAACCGGTCTACCACCACCAACGCTATTGACTTCCCTTGGGATGTGGGAAGCCTGGATATAAAATCCATGGTAACTTCTTCCCAGACTTTCTCCGATATGGGTAGAGGCCGCAACAACCCAATTGGTGTTTGCATGTTATATTTTTGTTGTTGGAAAGGTGCACATCTTGCGACATACTCATGTACATGCATTTCATGCCCTTCCAATGATAATGGGTTGCTAGGCGTTTATAGGTGCGAAGAGCTCTTGAATGACCCCCTTGGGCCGAGTCATGAAATAGCCATAGCAATTCCTGATGATGCTTGGACCTATTAGATACTACCATTCGGTAGGGCTGTTCACGGGTCGGGTTGGGTCGGTTTACTGAGGTTTTTCCAACCAACCCGACCTGGTCGGGTTACCTGAACTTGAAACCGAAACCAACCCAGTGTTGAGCAAAACCGACCTGGTCGGTTTGAGTCGGGTTGGGTCGGTTTCAGCTCTAAGTTCAACCATGCCCCCCATGTGCCTGTGTGGTGCAAGTTTGGGTTGTCAGTTTGAGAATTTATTCTCGCTAGAAGTGAAGATGGCAAAAAGAAGACAAATTGATAAGCATCTGGGATTAGAGATTAGTTTCACCACGAAAACTGAAATCATGAATTTCAAACATTATATCTTGTATGCACTGCACAAAGGATTATGAACAACTAAACAAAGTATACAATAACATGCTTCTTTAGCTAAGTTGGTTCGGTTCGGGTCGATTTAGGTTTTCACACAAGAAAACCGAAACCGACCCGAACCATCGATTTATGATGTTTTACAACCCAAAACCGACCGATGCTGATAACCCGACCGACTCGGGTTGGGTCGGTCTGGGTTGGTCGGTTTGGTCGGGTTGGGCCTTCTTATGAACAGCCCTACCATTCGGTCTTTGTAAAAGAGAATACCATTTTTCATGGCATACCCTGAAGTAAGTGGGGGATCTTCGAGGGTTTGGGCCCGTATCTGTGCCGAGTGAGGGTTGTCATGGGCCTCTTGTCTTAGTTGGTCCACCAAGTTCATATTCAATGTCAAAATCGAACCCCAAGTCCTAATAACTTAGGCCCACTTTTGTTGGTCAGGGCCCAAGACTCGCTGCTCCTAGGAATGGCAATGGGGCGGGGATCATATTCCCCATCCCCGATCCCTGTTAGGGATGAAATTTGTTCTCCATCCCCGATCCCCGACGGGGATGGGTTCCCCGTGGGGACTTGAATCCCCAAATTTTTTTAGATAACAATATTTATTTGAAAAATAAATTTACCTAATATAAATAAAAACTTTAAATTATAAATAATTTTTTAAATATGTTTTGATATATATAATATAAATAATATATATATATATATATGTATAATTGGGGGCTGGACGGGGACCTCAATCCCCGTCCTCGTCCTCGCCTTGCCAAAACAATCCCCATCCCCGACCTGATGGGGTCGGGGAAGTCGGGTCTCCGTCGGGGATGGGGAAAATTGCCATCCCTAGTTGCTCCAGTAGATGTTTGATGCTAAGATGGTCCGTCCTAACAATAAACCTTCGGCCCAGGAGATTTGCTCTCCATTTTAAACTGCTAGAGTGATCGCCATGATCTCCTTCTCATAAGTTGACTTGGCTTGAAATTGGGGAGAGAGGGCCTTGCTGAAGAAGGCTAGGAGCTGACCTTTCTGCATTAGGACCGCACTTATTCCCTTACCTTATGCGTCAGCCTCCATCGCAAATTCTAGGTTGAAATATGGAAGTGCCAATGTGGGTGACCCGGTGGTGTCGTCATTGCCTTCTTGAGTAATTGGAAGGCCTCTTCAGCTTTATGATTTCACTCGAAGGAGTGCTTCTTCAACAATCGAGTGAGGGATGCTGTAAGGATCCCATACCCTTTGATGAATTGATGATAATAACCGGTGAGCCCTAGCAACCCTCTGAGGGCCTGTGGAGAGGTGGGCCTAGCCCATGTGACCATGCAAGCTATTTTTTCTGGATCGGTGTGCACCTGTCCATCAGAGATTATGTGCCCCAGGTAGCTAATTTGGGTCTGTCCAAAGGAACATTTCGAGGGTTTAGCAAACAATTGATGGAGGCGAAGTAAGCCCAATGTACACTACAAGTGTTCCAAATGAGTGGCCCAGCTTGGGCTATAAACAAGTATACCATCAAAGAAAACAAGCACAATTTGGTGTAGGTAGGGCTTAAAGATCTCATTCATGAGCCTTTGGAATGTGGAAGGTGCATTGGTCAAACCAAAAGGCATTACTAGGAACTTGAAATGCCCATCCGAGGTTTGGAATGCAATTTTGTGAACATCCTCTAGATGTACTCGGATCTGATGGTAGCCTGTTCGTAGATCCAACTTGGAAAAATACTTAGCTTTACCCAACTCATCAAATAGTTCTTCAATCAATGGTATTGGATACCGATCCTTCTCCGTGATATTGTTCAGTGCTTTGTAATCTACACAAAATCTCTAGTTATCGTCTTTCTTCTTCACCAAAATAACAGGTGACAAAAATGGGCTACTATTGGGCCGGATCAATCCTTTGACTATCAACTGATTTACCATACTGGTAGGGTCTGACATTGGCAGGCGGGGCTCCGGGTTGAATCAGTGATTTAAAAGGTGTGCCTAGGTGCATATTGGGGTATGCGCCTCGCCCAAGTCCTAGGTGCATCCCTTTCAAAAGGTGCACGCTTGGTGTGCCTTGCGCCTCAGCCCAGGCGTGCGCCTTTTTAAAGTTTTGCGCTTTTTCCCTTTTTTTGAGCTTAACGACTAGGTTGGGGGCTCCGCCCCCGGACCCCTGACCACTCCCCTCGAGGCAAGCCTGAACAAGTCTATGTTAGGGTTTTAAATTCTTATTTCTCACATGAAAAATAATGATTTTGTAACTTTAATTGCCTTTGAAGAAGATACTTCTCACATGAAAAATAATGATTTTATAACTTTAATTCCTCACATGAAAAATAATGATTTTATAACTTTAATTCCTCACATGAAAAATAATGATTTTATAACTTTATAGCTCCTAGAATCCCTTATTTGCTAATGCTGTTCATTCATTCATTCCAATAAAATATCTTCTTAAAAGGCAGTTAAAGTTATAAAATCATTATTTTTCATGTGAGAAATAAGGATTTCAAACCCTAACATAGACTTGTTCGGGCTTGCCTCGAGGGATGTGGTATAAAGGCGACTCATAGAATCAAGAATGCATATGTTTTACATCACATTAGCTACTTGAAGCAATGCAATTAAGGAAAAAAGAGATTGTGGGTTTTACATGCTTGAAATTGCTTTATATGTTTGCTTTTATTTTTTAATTTTCATTTGAATACGCTTTACATGTTATGTTTATATATTTTAATTTTAGATAATTGGTTTTTTAAAACATTTATTTTAAAATTTATGTTTATATTTTTTATTAACATTATGTTTAATATTTTTTTTTGAATCTTTTGCATTTTTAAAATTATTTGGCATTTTTTTTTAATTTTCTTACTTTTTTTTTATTTTTTTAGCTTTTTTTTTGTAGTTTTGCGCCTTTCTTAAAAAGCACGTGCATCGCCTTGCATCTTGCACCTCAGGCGCAAATTGGCCCGCGTGCCTTGTGCTTTTAAAACACTAGGTTGGATTGGTATCTTGTGATCATAGGTTCGAAGGGCAAGTAGGGTAGCGAGCTCTTGAAAGATGTTAGAGTAGGCTTGGAGTAACAGCTGGAGTTGTTGGGCTTGATCCGGAAAAAGGCCTATATCTTCAGAGGAAGGGACGGTGGTGGGCCCAATAGGCATTGAGCCCATGCTCATAAGTAAGGGGGTAGCATTGTGTTGGCAGCTTTTGAGGATAACTTCCAAGTTGTCTGCGGTTATGGGTTGGTTTTTAACCCCCTTTAGGATATAGGAACGACCTTTAGGATAACTCCAAGTTGTCAGTTCGGCCCAATTACATACCACAGGGCCCAATAACTGTAACCATTGTATGCCCAAAATCACATCTGCTCCTGTGAACTCTAAGGGATGTAGGTTCACGGTTCACCCTAAAGGTATACCCCTGAATCTTGAGCTCAATTGACTTACACCTCCCTTCGCAAGTGATATCATTAGCTACATTGACTTACACCTCTCAATCATTAGCCCAAGTTGTCGAGCTAGTCTGAGAGTTATGAAGTTCAAAGAACTCCCACTATTAATCAAAGCGGCCACTCTCCTCCCCAAGATCTGCCCATGGACCCGCATGGTTCTTGGGGTTTGGTATCCTGCTAGAGCGTGAAGGGGAATAACACAGTATTTGACTTCCGGTACCACCTCCATCTGATGGACCCTGGGGTCTTCTGTAGGGGGCTCAGATTTGTTCTCCTCCTCTACTTGTAGGAGGTACACATGTTGGGCCTTGACTTGTGACCCAGAACGAATTTCTCGTCACAGTTATAGCAAAGGCCCTTCTCCCTTCTGGCCTGCATCTCTATCAATGACAATTTCCGGTAAGGGTCAATGCTCCAGGTTTCTTGGTGGGTGTTGGAAGAAGGGAACCTAGGTTCGGTTCAGTCTTGGGATAAGGATTTTTTACTATTGGGCCTGCCTGAGGTCCAGTGGGCTTTCCAAGCTTCTTGAGTCAGTCCAACCTTTCTTCCTGAAGCTTTGCTAGGCAAACTGCTATCAAGGTGGTTGGTTGCAAGGTATTTACCTCGATCCTTATATCGTCTCTTAATCCTCCTATAAAACATCCCACCAGAGCGGCCTCCAGTCAGACATGAACACGAGTGGCCAACCGTTCAAATTCATTTTGGTATCCCTCACCGTCCCTGTTTATCTCACCCTTGAGGGACTCATTGAAGTTCTCATAACCAGAGGGACTGAACCTCACGCGTAAAGCTTCGGTCAGATCTAACCAGGTGGTCTGTGGGTGGGTCTTACGGTACCATTGATACCACATGATGGCTTTGCCGTCCATGTGAATGGCGACAATAGGCACTCTCTGATTAGCGGGGGTCTCATGAAATTCGAATTAATGTTCGGCCTGATATATCCAAGGAACAAGGTCATCACCTGAGTAGAGCGAAAAGTCTATCTTAGCAGCCTTGATGGGGAAGACTACACCACGCCTGCTTCCGTTGCTGCTGGACCCTTCGGTTTCAGTAGCTCTAGGTGCCGCAGACATCTGTTCGAACTGTCCGACCAATGCCGAGAGTGTCTCCTTAATGTCCCTTAGCTCATTTGTGGTCTGCCGAACTTCCCCTTTGATTCGATCAATCTTTTCTTTTGCCGCTGTAGACCTGGTGGTCGGCATCAAGGGCTAGGCTCTATACCAATTGATGGATCTATCACCTTTGGAACTCGATACTAATGGAGCTGGTTCAAGGGAGCTCACCCTCCTGAAATGGATGAGAGGGAAGAAGGAAGAGAAGAGAGGCAGAGAAGATGCTAATAGGGTTTTTATCATATCCCCCTTATACAGCTTATTACAGATATTTATAATGCTCGACGAGGACAACCTCTAACAAACCCTGATCAAGCCTCCTGACGTGGACGGCACGTGTAAATGAACCTCAGAGGTGGTGTTGTGCGCGTGATCCGCGGAATGCTCTGGATTGGGGCTTGAGCGTGATGGGCCTGGATCTCTTTGTCTGGGCTTGCTTCTATGCCGGACCTAACAGACTTTTTATTATTTACCTCAGAGTACCAACTTGTAGTCAAGTTGGTTCAGACATGTCGATTTATTTATTTTTTGATCAGCACCACAGAAATGATTAATTAAATTAAAAGGATTTGTGCAACAAGAAGTTGTGCATAGACAAAAAGTCCACAAAAACCCTACTAATTACAATACAGACCCAAGCTTAACCCAACAAAGAAATTCATTAGTTACAGACATGTCGATTTATGGAAAACTCTATATTGTGTCAGCGGGTTCGGTGTGCACTCTATTGGTAACTTTACCTTAATTGGGCAAAAGTTCATATTTCTCATCTCAAATGTCTGAAATCTCTATTTGTAGCTTTAAAATCATGAACTGATTCCTGCCCACCTAATTATTATAACCCTTAATGTTCATAGCATCTGAGACAAATATAAATTTAAATAGCTCATCTGGTATGGTATCTGTTATTGTTAGGTCAAAGATGAAACTGGTTCATTTGTTATTATTGTTAATTTAATTATTGACCTCATAGCTTACCAATCAATTCATAGTCAAGTTGGTTGGTAAGGCATTCCTTGCAATGAGGAGTAATGGGTTCAAACTCTTTGATATATGGTTAAGCTCTCTACTGTGTCTGTGGGTTAAGTGTGCATCTTATTGGTAACTTCATCTTTAATCAGGCAAAGGTCCAAAATTTCCAACTAAAAAGTCTGACATCTCTATTGGTAGCTTCCAAGTGATGGTAACTTCCCCTTTTTGATGCTTGGCGAGATGATCCCATCATTCCTCCACTTGGAACAGGGAAGGTTTTGTGGGAAATAATCCTACTTGACCCAAAATATTGTTCTTATATGTGTACTTGCATTTATTAATCAACTGGAGCATTATCCCGTCACCTTTTCTTTTATAGGTGACTTGGTTTGCCTCCATATTCTCTTCGTGCTGAAAGAAAGTTGGCCAAATATACTGTACCCGCTATTGAAAATTTGAAACTGTTAATTCATTAGATTCAGTTTAGATTATCAATGACATTTGGAAGCATTTCTTCCTATTTGCTTGTGTGCAGCAGGGTGGCAAGAACGAGGAAGAGGAATTTAACACAGGTCCACTTTCTGTTCTGATGATGAGTGTGAAAAATAATACTCAGGTAAATGTCTTTTGTATTTCTATTAGGGGCCAAAAAATTACTTGTTTCTAATGGTTCAACTAGCATCTGACAGTGAGGGTTGACATATTAAAATTGTGACAAATATTATTTAGAAGATTAGGGTTCAGGATTCAGAACCTATCAATGGTGGGTATTTGTTGAACCATCAATTTAACCTTGTAAAAATGTGTCCTCAAGAACTTTTCTTACTACCTTTTTACCCATTTGCTTTCAAGTGTACCCTTTGGCTCTTCTGGAACAATCAGTTTACACCAGATCAATCCTTATTACAGGTGCATTATGTGCTCTTTTATGCAATTCACAAGCCATCTTATACTACCTTCATTTTATCACCTTTAGGTGCTACTTAGATAGATATGGATGGTTGGATGGCTTCCTTGTCATCTGGACATGAAATACACAACAGATTTAGGGAAATACATCATACACATCTTATATCGAGATGCCTCCTATTTGGCTGCAATTTCTTTATCTGTTTGCAAGATTTAGCTGTGTGGACCTGTCGGGATGTTTGATTATGCAGCAATTGTATCTTGACTACTACTTCTATCTCTTTAGGTACTCATTAATTGTCGGAACAACAAGAAGCTTCTTGGCCGTGTTAGAGCCTTTGACCGGCATTGCAATATGGTTCTTGAAAATGTCAGGGAGATGTGGACCGAGGTTTGTTTGCAAAAGATTTTCCCTTTTTCTTTGTATCTGCACTTGTGATTGCAACTTGATTGTATGCATTCTGTATTTTTGGTGCAGGTGCCCAAGACAGGAAAAGGCAAGAAAAAAGCCCAGCCAGTTAACAAGGATCGATTCATCAGCAAGATGTTTCTCCGTGGAGACTCGGTGATCATAGTTCTCAGGAATCCCAAGTGAGAGGTATTTTGTGATAGACTGGTTTTTTACTTTTCTATATGGTCAGAAATGAACTGGAGTTGTTATTGACTACTCAAAAGTACCTTCCAGCTCAGTAATTGTTAGGTCCGCTTTAGAAACTTATTTTTCATTTTGCCATCAAAGACCCATCTTGTATTAGCTTGGCTGAGACGTAAGAATTGGTTACCTATTTTTTGGCATCTTCATTTGTTTTTCTTGTCCTTTTTTTGAGGGAAGTTGAAGATCATCACGTCTGCAAGGTCTCTTCCGTTCATGGTATCCGCTACACCGAGACTTGATGCTTTTCCCTTCGCTAAGTTGAAATATAAGCCCTTAGAATTTGTCCACCACTGACTTCTGAATAGTGAGGGTTGATGTAAAGCTTTGCTTATCTAGCTGGTGGTCCACACGTTTTGATCAAATCTAGAAAAGAATAGTCTACGTCCTATGTTTATTTGTTTTCTTTTTTATTATGGTGACACCACTTAGCTACCTGGATGGTTTATTGACAACTAATATGACAAGAGAAGCGTAGTTTGCCATTTATTTGTGTAAGAATCCTCAGATCTCTGCCTAGATAAAATCTATGGCCAAAGAGATGCTTAAAACCAAGGGAAAAATGAGTGTAATTTAATTCTTCATTTGCTAGTGGGGAGCTCTGATATGCTATTGTGTGGTTATTATTCCCCTATGTATGCACAAGGATTAAAAAGCATAAGAACACTCCACATGTATTGATTTTCTTGCAATGTTGCAGTTGCAATTAGAAAACATCACATGATGGGTCGATAAACATGTTGAAGCCTATATTTTCATTTTATTTATTCAACTCATTTTGCAGAGAGAAATATAGTGGGTCAGGCCAGAGAACATTAATTACTTGTTCCAGCCAGTGTGCAGGTTCAGCATGTAAATGAATCAGAAACTAAACCACTATAGTTTGTGTTGGACTGCGCGACACAAGGTCACTTTAATAACTTGTTTTTTACCTTTAACTGCAATTCATTATGCTGCTTTTCGTTCAGAGTACTGGTTGGCTGGAGCTGGAAGATTATTAGTCTTTTAATTGTAGTAGATATGAGATATCGAACATCATTCAATTCTGACACGAGCTTCTTGACTGGTTTTAATTCTCACAGCCAGTAGTAAATAACGGTAACACCTATGCATGGTTTAGGCTTCAGACTTGAGAGGGAGCGCCTATATGATTTCGCTGCCTTCACCAACAGTCCTCAATGCTAATACTTATTGACCTGACTGATTTGATCAGGACCCTCTCATATCATATGGCTCTAAAATTCAGATAATTTGAAATAAATTAGCGACAAAATTAGAGATGGGGCATTCATGCCTTATTCAATGAACGTGCGATCATTCGGTCATCATTCTTAATATTTTATAAGGAAAATTCTTGATTAGTACCTTTTATTTTGGGTCTAGTGTCACTTTGGTCTCAAAACTTTAAAATGCTACAATTCAGTATTAGAATTATCAAAACATGTCAATATGGGTTCTAGTTGGGTTGGTCTGAGTTAAGTGATGTTTATCAATCATCTAATTTTCTTTATCAATCATTCAAACATTGATAAAATGA
This sequence comes from Nelumbo nucifera, assembly GCF_000365185.1. Next base: position 2,401,974 of record NW_010729132.1, on the reverse strand, counting down.
ACAGTTTTAAATTTTAGTTTCTTTTATTCAAGAAAGTTGAGGTTGTCAAGATGCCTATTGAGATGTGACCCTAATTTTTTTGAACAGAAGAGAATAATTTAAGATTTTTCATTTTTTTGTCAATCGTTTCAATGGTTGATAAAAAAAATTAAATGACATTCGAGGAACATTTATATCTTTTAAATGAATTATCACGTTTTAAAATTTTGGAACCAAAGTGACATTAGGCCCAGAGAATTTTCGGGAATTTTTCCTATTTATATATCGCCTCATCTGTGTTAGGGATTGAGCATTGCTGGAGAGAATTCTACTCGTCTGATCATTGGTTAAAAAACGGGTGTCTTTGAAAAAGGTTGGTCATGGTCATATATATATATATATATATATATATATATATATATAAAGTGAAAGGATGGGATGAATTGCATGGCCTCTGATGACGGGCACAGACAAGTGGCCTTGACACCAGGACCTGGGATTTGAAATGGTGAACGTGTACATGAGAGAGTCTCGTTTCATTGCACATGAAGCCTATCCGCCCCCCGAGATGGGTGGGGCCCACTACGTCCTAAGAGAGACAGAGTTGTACGTTGTCCTTGGTGTCGGTTTTCAGACAAATAAACCATTTGATTTTGGACACTTGCTTTTGCTGTTTCCCGGCTTTCCAACAAGATTGCATGCGGGTAGTCGTACATTTTGAGATCCAGCATAATTTCTTTTAGGGTAAAATAAAAAAACTTTCCTTCAAGTTTTTAATAATCATAAAAATCTTTCCTATAATTTTATCTTAACAAATATCTCCTTTGAACTTTTTGAGAAATTTAACAAAAACTTCTCCTGTCACTGTCCCATATGGAAAGTCTTAGATTAATGCATCATTTTTTTCAAATATCCATTTTACCTTTTTATAAATTATTTTACATACAAAATTATTGAAATAATCTCATTTCAAATCAATAAAAAAATATATTTCAGTAATATATATAAAATTACTGAAATGATAGTTAAAAGAATTTTTTGTTGAGTTAAAATGAGGTTGTTTCAGTAATTTTATATATAAAATAATTTATAAAAAGGTAAAATGGGTATTTGAAAAAAATTGGTGCATCAGTTTATCGTTTTTCATCTGAGACAATGAGGAAAGTGAAATTTTTGTTGAATTTCTCAAAAATTCAGAAGTGATATTTGTTAAAATAAAACTATAAAAAAAGTTTTTATGATTGTCAAAAACTTTAGGAAAGGTTTATATATTTTACCCTTCCTTTTAAATAGCATCAAGTTCAAAGCATCCCTCTTTTAAATGGAATTCACATTGGCGCCCCCGCAGAGAGCGATCCAGAGGCGCTACATACGCACATCTCCCATATTTAAAATATACCGTGTGATAAGTTCTGGGGGGCGTTTATGCGAATTTAAACAGCAATGACGACTTTTTCACATTTATCTTCAACTTACCATGCTTTTTCACATTTCTACAAAAGGCTTCATATCATTGAGTTTTCAAAATTTACCTTCTCTTAATATTTTTATTAGATCTCTATTAACGACCATTAATAAGAATTGTTCACAAACATTTAAATATTTTGCCTGTAAATTTATCAAATATTTTTATATTATTACTCGTGGCATGGGCCTGAGCCCACATTAGGCCTACAAATTTTGGAGTCGGGCCTGGTCCTAATAGAAGACAGTATGGGTTATGATTGAGATGATTATCATTTTAATCACCCTGTGACCGTTTCTTAAAATCCCTTGGCGCATGGGTGGTCAAGGTTTGAGCCTTAGAGAGGTATGGCTTGAGGTGAGGTGCTTAGATTTCACCTCAGAGCTTTAAGTCTCACAAATTTCATTGGAGGCTTAGGCTCTTTGTTTTTTGTTATAATGAAGCTCAAGGTGTGAGCATAGCCTCAAGAATTAATGGTTATTTAATAATTTAAAATAAAAATATTTTATAGTTCAAATATATGAGAAGCACATTAGTAATTATTATGGGCCAAATAAAAAGAGTAAAATTGAAAAACAATAGGACAAATCAAGTTCTATTAGTTTTTCTTAGTGTTTTAAGAGAGTTTAATGAAAAAAGAACCAATCCAATTCTTAGCTTCTTTTCTTTTGGATAATTAAGTGAGACTTTTATTTTCTTACTATAAATTTAATCTCAAATTTGTTATTTATGTCATTTCTTTTCCTAATAGATTTATTTTCTTTTTATTGGTTTTTTTACCAAAATCAAATCAACTAAGTTGTTTCTTTCTTCTAAATTAATGGATGATCATAAATTTAATCACTTTATGGATAATTCCTCAAATGTTTCCCTTCTTCCAAATTGTTCATTAGAATAATTTGATAACTTTGTATTTTGCTACTTGAAATGTAGATGTTTAATTGTTAATTAATTAATTATTGTTTTATTTAAAGTTTAAAAGGTAGAACTTAGTGCTTATATATTTCTATTTTATTGATATCCATACCTTCCATCATTCCACCTTGATATATTATATATTATTTTTATCATTTATGAGATTTATGCCTCACCTTTTTAAGGCTACTACACCTCAACTACCTCATTAGCCTTTTAAAACCTTGGTGCAACTGCAATTGGTAAAGAATCACAGTTGCTAAACTTGTTTATGATGATGTCAAAAGCCCAAAGGGAGAAAAAAAATTACAAAGATAACAAATTACCAATATGCAGCACATCTCATCTATTACTATCACTAATCAAAAAGAGGTAAAAGGTAAAAGGGGGAAAAGTAGAAGAAGAAACAAATGAAAAGACAAGGATGGAAATGGAGCACTGCTGCTGCTGGTGGTGCCACGGATGTTGCTATGCATTCTTAGACGTTGAGAAAGGTTTCATATTTTAAGTTTCAACATAACTATTGTCTCTAATCTTGCTCTTAGTCAATATGTTATATGTAACAGAGGGAGGGCAGGTGGACCCATATTGCAGCGGAATTGAGGCAGGCATCATTCATCCTTAGAATGAGGATGATGAAGAGGAAGTGGTGGTGGTAACGGAATCCTTGTCGCCGAAGATGCGCTGGCGGAAGTCGGAGACCATGAGAGGAAGACCCTCACGCAGGGGGACAAGGGGCTCCCAACCCAGAAGCTCCTTAGCCCTGGAGATGTCGGGCTTCCTCTTGTGTGGATCGTCTTCCGTGTTGGGCCTGAACTCTATCTTTGCATTGGGGTCTATTGTCTCCTGTACAACCTGCATTCCATTTGATAATAATTTCAGTTAAGACTGAAGACAACAACTGAAGCATTAAATCAAACAGGAAGTAGAAAGTAGAATCAAGCAAATTAAAACATCTAACCTGAGCCAGTTCCAGCATGGTGAATTCGCCGGGATTTCCAAGATTGAAAGGACCCACATGTTCCCCTTCCATGAGCCGTATCAGTCCCTCCACCTGCGTCAAAATCACCACCACACAACGTCAGTCATCCAGTCCTTACTCCTTCCCCACACCACATCTACAGTTACCTACCAACTTAGTAGTTAGTACTTGGTACACAATCTTTACCATATACTAATCACCACTTACCAGCAAGCTCAATTACTCAATAATGTTGATAATGTATGCACTTTAACCAACAATAATGTGATCCAACAGAGAGAGAGAGAGAGGGTCTCACAAGATCGGAGACGTATTGGAAACTCCTGGTTTGCTTCCCGTCACCGTAAACTGTCAATGGCTCCTTTCTCAGTGCCTGAAGAGGTTGTTCGATCCACCCAATAGTTAATAGTTGATAATAATACAAAAGAAAAACGTAAGGCCTACGCTGAAAGTCTGGAACAAACAAAATTACATACCTGAGCAACGAAATTACTAACCACACGACCGTCGTCGATACACATGCGAGGTCCATATGTGTTAAAGATCCTAGCAATCCTCACCTGCAACGCAACTCTCGTCAAGTCAACCACGCATACACACACGTAGTGATGGGTACAAGGAAAACAGAACAGAACAGAGCAGCAGATCAGAACAGAACCGAACCTCAACGCCAGCTCCTCTATGGTAATCCATGGTGAGTGTCTCAGCCGTGCGTTTCCCTTCATCGTAACAGCTCCGAACACCTGCACCAGTTGCTAAAATTACATGCCCACCCTCGGAAAGTCGGAAAATTAACGGAAAGCTCTCATCTCAATTCTCAATCTGATTTTTACTGCACCAAACCCAAGCGAAGAGATTCCCTCACTTCCCACTTTTCCACCCAAATTCACACCAACACTGCAGAACCAGATCTATCCTTCGGTGCAAGTTTAATACAATGCCAATAGTCTCACCACCGTGCGCTGGTTCGGGCGGCAGGTGGAAGGACAAACCGTCGCACGTTAGAACGAGAAACAGAAACTGCTGCAGCGTCAGAAGTCAGAACTCACTCTCTCTATCTAGACCAGGTCCAGGAGGGTGGGTCGATGACGATGAGAAGAGCGGAAAGAGATAGAGATAGAAAAGAAAAACAAATGGGCAGCTTTTGGCGCTTACCTATGGGATTGACATTTCCCCAGTAAGTTTCCACTTGTGGGTGCTGTAATGGATCACCGTAGACCTCGCTGGTGCTTGTTAGCAGAAATCGCGCTCCGACCCTCTTCGCCAGTCCCAGCATGTTGAGAGTTCCAACCACATTTGTCTTGTAATCCCTACACAGACGAGTCAAGGAAGCCAAACAACCACCACAACCGCAAGCAGAAACAATGAAAATGGTGAGAAACAGAAACTGAAGAATTCGAATTCTCAGACTCTCAGAGAATAAAGGATATGATAGTCTTGACTGGATTGAACTTGTAATGCACAGGCGAGGCAGGGCACGCTAGATGATAGATCTGATCGACCTCCAACAACAGGGGCTCGACCACGTCGTGGCGTATCAGCTCAAATCTTGGATTCCCAAAATGGTGCATTACATTCTCTTTCCTCCCCGTGAAGAAATTATCGACGACGATCACGCTGTCTCCCCTTCCGATCAGACGGTCCACCAGGTGGCTACCCACGAAACCAGCCCCACCAGTTACCACGATTCTCAGACCCTTCCTTTTCAAGCCCAGCGGTATCTTCCCCGCCGGATTCGTAGTCCCGAGACCGCCGCCTCGGTGCTCGAAGGCAAAGCGGTGAGGGTGAGCCACTGCATCCGATCCTGACGGGAAATCCATCTCAGGCATCGGGTAGTAGTTGTGTCTTAGCTTCGCAGGGGAGGGAGGCAGTAGGGTGAAAACGAGCGTGGCGATGGCAATGCCCACAAGGACGAACACAAGGCGCTGCTCGCGAAGCATGTAGCGAATTGGGCGAGTTACGGAGAGCCATGGCTTCGGGGGTTTCGGAGAATACGTATCGGCCTGGGGCAGGGTCTCATGGCCTCTGTAAATCAACTCCGAGGCCATCTTCTCGCTTCTCGACCAAGATGGGTTCTCTATCTCTCGGAAATAATCTCGACTTCCGAGAAGAGATGAATCAAAAAGAGATCCCTCTCTGTTATCCTGCTTCACAAATCACCCCAGACGCGGAATTTCTTCTGGCTTGGGTTCTGTAGAGAAGAACGAGAGAGAATCAAAGACGCTCGCTAGTCGCTGAGATCAATTTAAGAGGGATGGGTAGAGATTCGATGCCCTAACACTCAGATGACTTGAACTCGCTTGCACATCAACTTCTATGCAGGAATTCTCGCCGGGAATTCGGGTCCTCCGGCGCGTGACTTATGGGCTATGGCGCGCGCTCTCTCTCTTCTCTGAGTCTCTCTCACCTCACCTCCCTCTCCTTGTGTTGGTATTTAAGCCATGGTTCCTAATTAAATACTCCCTGTTTGCCTCATTATTACGAAGGTGCCCTTATTTTCTGTCAGAAAGTAACGACGTTTCCAGTTCTAGTCAGATGGAAATTACAGCCTTGGCCTCCTCTTTATCATCGGATTTACTACTGGGCCAGTCCAATCCAATGAGCAATTAGGAGAATTTCCCTCGTCGGCCACTTTGGACTTCTGATATAAATAATTTGAAATCAAATCCTTCACCGTAACCAAACAGGGTTTACTTTGGGGAGGTTGCTTTTCACATTGCGTTTATAGTTTATACCCGGATATCTAAATTCTAACTACTATGTACCAGTACTAGAAAATAGAAATCTAGAATAGTCGGTCGGTTCGTGTTAACGGGTTGAGATTTGAGAATATAGTTTTATTAACTGGGCAGAGACCTTTGAGTACCCGTTCACCCGTTTGAAGATTAGAAACGGGCTCAGATCTGCTACCTATAATCTGTTTCTATATCTCTACCCACGATACATTACAGATGCATTGAGAATATCTTTTTTGTCATTCATTGGAGAGATACATTAATATTAGGGGTGCAAATGTATTGAATTATGATTCGATCCGAGACCCAATTCTATTTGATCGAATTTGGATCATCTTTTATCCGATTCAAGAAGATTCAATCTGATATAAATACTTTGTGGGTAGTAGATTAAGAGTAGATCTGTTCATGGGTCAGGTAGCCCAATGGGCTGGCCCGACTTGACTCGTTATAAGTTGGCTTGGTCATAATTTTAGGCCTGCGGGTTTGGGCTCGGGCCTAAAGCATCGGGCCCGACTTTTTTTTTCAGGCCGGGTTTGGGCTTCTTCAAAAAAGTCCGGCCTAAGCCTGAGTTCGACTTGATACTATATATTAAATAATAAAAATATATATACAATATTTTTCTTCTCTTTTTTTCAAGTAATTGTGAGATGTTTATTGTTTTTGAGTTTTGAAGGTTTTTAATATAAATAAAGCATTTTTTATTAAATAAAAAAGAAAAAAAATCTATTTTCAAAATTTTGGCCGAGCTTTGGGCTTTATATGAGAGCCAAGCTTAGGCTCAAGACCTAGGCTTGATGATCAGGCTAGGCTCGAGCTCAGGCCTGAATGTATTATGTTTATACATAGACAAGCTGGCCCGAACCCGCCTTGGCCCAACCCATGAACAAGTCTAATTAGGAGTGCTTACAAATTGGGCCTATAATTTTACACGTAAAAGAAACATTTTCAATCCATTGTTGACCTTATCAATTGAACTATTCATCAGAATAAGATTTTGGATATGGTTATAGTAAAACCCAAAAATTGATAAAAAAATGTTGGACCTAGGTAGTTGGACTATTGACCCATTTCGACTTGGTGATTGGATCACGGGTTGCACACTAGATGTGTATGCAAACTTCTAAAGACCATTACTTTGCACTTCAATGTCTAATTGAGGTGATCTTATTTTATTTTAAATAACTTTTCAAGATCAATGCATTTGTAGGTGCTTTTTTAACCTCAAATTAGGAATGGCAACGGGTAGGGTTTAGGGCGAGGATCATATTCCTCGTCCCAGATTCTGAAAATAACTCCATCCCTGTCTTTGATCCCTGTCGAGGATAAAATTTGTCCTCCAACCCTGATCCCCGATGGGATGGGTTCCTCATGGGGACTTGAGTCCCCGAAAGTTTTTTAGATAATAGTATTGTTTTGAAAAATAAAATTTATTTAAAATAAATAAAAACTTTAAATTATATATAATGTTTTAAATATGTTTTGATATATATAATATAATAATATATATTAAATATAAATAACATTTAGTGTGTGTATATATATTGGATTGGGGAAGTTTGGTCTGTGTCGAGGATGGAAAAAATTGCCATCACTATCTCAAATCACATTTTTTAATATTTACAAATAAAATATTAAAAACTGAATTAAAAAATATAAAATTACATGTGTGTATCGCTGATATGACATAGTCTGACCCGTTTGACTAAACAGTCAAACTGGTGATCTTTGACCTAAAAAGAAAAACGGCTCGACCTCCAAATTGGTTTTTAAGACATTGGATAAAAGTAAAATCGGTTACGCTATTAACTTGTGAGGTAGGTGCATTTGACATGGTTTCTTAATTTGTGGTTCTAATTATTAGAAAATATATAATTTATTGAAATTTGAATTTATATGCAATCAATATTAATGAATGTGAGTTCCGATTTTTTTTTGTGAGTTCGGATTTAATCCCCAAAATCCGCATAGAGTACTCCTGACACCAACCTCGTACAATGCACGGCTGCAACGTGATCTGTTGGTGTTAAAAGAAAATCGTCGGAATTCAGTGAACGAATTGTAGCTGAACACTAGGTATATAATATTAAGAAATGTATAAAAAGGTGTTCTTAAAATGTTTCCGAAGAAAAAGAAAATGTTTTACAACTGATTTTTTAGCAGTTTGAGTACAATACTAAGTCAAATGATTTTCAAAACCACATACAACATTTTTATTTTTACAAATGGACCAAAGCTCAAACTTAAAATCAAGACAACTGTATGAAATTAGGGGATGTTTGGTTCCATTGCCGTTTTATGAAAAAATCTTTGACAAAACGTTTCTTTTCACTTTATAACAGTTAGGTGCTGTGCCATACGAGTCAAACACTAATTAAAAAAAAGCCTTATCATTGGACCAAATGTCAAAATCAAATTTGCTGGTTTTTACATAAAAAACCATGTTTTTTTGATAAATGATTTAACCCAACAAAATTTCAAGTTCCATTGCCGAAAACACCTATTTGGCGTTAAACTGGCACTGATTTTATGATAAACAGCAACAGTGCCGAACACTATCTAAATTGCTGGGGTTGAGGCCATTAAATGCCATTCATAACTCCGATGAAATTCGGCTTCAGTCCCATCCCAACAGTCTTTACTGAGAATATTTTCATGAGGAAATATTCCCAAAGACTGTTAGGTCCGTGTGCCGTGACGGGGTCAAGAATTTTCTCTTTAGGGCCAAGAAAAGAAAATTGGAGAATAGAAACTAGGCAAAATTTTCTACAGAAAGGTTACTATTATTTAACTTGGGACTGGGTTAAAATTGAGACCTACAATATAAAGTAAATAAATCATTCTAATTCAAGCCCAACCTAATTCACTTCACAATTACTTGTCTCTGCCTCTATTCTGTCCACGTGGCTAATATCAAACTTTGATTGGTGAGTGTAGCCCGTTGGCAGACCGAGGGAAACTCGGTTTCATTTGTAGCCTGGATTCATTATAGGTTGTTTAAACACAAATTTCATGTTGAAGGTAAGCCCTAGTTAGTGTTGGGTGATGGACTGATGGGCCTAATTCACTTCACAACTCACAGAAGAAAGCAAATTTCAGGGAATGGAAATGATTTGGTGAACCAATGAGCGAGGGGATAGATAAATAAAATTTTCAAAAAGAAGGTGATAATGACAAGTGTACCTAGATTTGGAGTATCATGGTTTGAATCGTAGTCGTCATCTCTTCCATTCCACGACTTCCGATGGTTAGAGACAACTTGGGATTATATATTGTTGTACAATGTCTTAATGGCAAATTATTGTCGTACAATTTCTTTATCACAATTCTGGTATAAGATATCACAATTTCTTTATCACAATTCTGGTATAAGATATCACAATTCTGGTATAAGATATTCAATGGGTCGCACAGTTTGGTAAACAACAGCACCTCACACTCATCCCATCTTCTTTTGCCGAGCAAATATCATAAACAATTCAACCTAGATTGTTCGAAGATGAAAACTCTTACTAGCCACGTGGGAGACTCATGTTAACATTCTGAGTAATTAAGTCCACGTGTTGATGATCCACTCGGGCCACGTAAGCCCTATTCCCCCTCTTAGCCTTTGATTTTTGCCAAGAGTGAGTAGGCAACAAGTCAAAAACTGTTAGAGAGCTCAAATTTTAATTTGAACGTCAACCAGGAAACCTGTTTGACTGTTTCTCTAAGTAACAAAGTATTTTAAAATCCCAAAATCATTAGAAAATCTTGCCGTTGGTCCCCATCTTCTGAAACTCTGCAATACGTGCCAAAGTTTTAACGGATCGAATCTCATAGGGCGCAATCCGGTCGTTCTTAGCTGTCAACGACCTTGTCTCTGAACCGAATTGCAGGGAACCTGAAATGGAGAAGATGAGGAAGCTCTGGGGGAACCCGGTGTAAAGGCTCCGAAGCTCAAGTTAGAATCCTTCAAAGGCAAGATAAAACCAGATAGCGCAAAGTTTGCATACCATGTTCTTGGGGGGTAGAGAGCCTTTTATAACCACCTCGCGCACTCACTCCTAGGCTTCTGTTAGGCCGAGTATGATTACTTCCGTGCTTCTGCCAGTTCGGGTGTCATCACCTCTGYTGGGGCAGAACCGCCACTGCTCTTTTTGTTGGAGCCATCTCTGTAACTGGAGATGGCGGTGGCAGGTGGCCGTTGAAGTGTGGCTGTCAAGCGTCAGATCCTAAGTCAGTCAGGTGTGTCGCCCCTGGATACGGACTCCGGCGTTCTGGAGGCGAAGTGCTGGAGCGGTGTGCGAGGCGAAGTCTTGAGTTCAGATAAGGGAATGTCCCGAACTGCCATGAGGCGGGCCAGTTCGGGTCACTACTTTGTGTGGCTCGGGGCCTAAGGGAGAGTCCAGGCTCCTCGTAAGGAGTTCGGATAGGGGAGTATCCCGAACTGCCATGAGGCGGGTCAGTTCGGGTCACTGCTTTGTGTGGCTTGGGGCCTAAGGGAGAGTTCGGGCTCCTTGTAGGGAGTTCGAGACAAGGAGCCCGAACTCTTAGTAGGGAGTTCGAGCTCTTAGTAGGGAGGTTGGGCTCCTCGTAGGGAGTTTGGGCTCCTCGAAGGGAGTTCGGTCTCCTCGAGGGGAGTTCGGACTGCGGGTTTCTTCCCTTTGGTGTTTGCGCCTTGGGTATGCGGCTTTAACTACCGAGCTATTTGTTTTTCGCCACGTGGCGTGATTGCGAGGTCGGGCCAAATCTTCCTTCATCAATTGCCCCCACTCCTCGCGCTAAGGGTCTTGCCCTGGCGCGGGGAGTTCGCAAGGTGTCAAGTAGATTTGCCCTGTACTTTGAATCYTGGTTCTGATGGCGCGAGGTGCGTTGTCAGGGTTCCTTGGGTTTCTTCGAGCGTCCAAAAGGCGGGAAGTGTGCCGGCCTGCCTAAGTGCCGATAGATGTGACGGCGCGCGCTTTATTTCGAAATTTCAAAAAAGCGCACCACTTAGGAGGCGCAATAGCAGGCGTCTTTTCAAATTTGAAAAAACGTGTTGCTGCCGCTTTTATTGAGGAGACGTGCGCTGGCGTTCCGTCAGTTTTGAAAAGACGTGCGCCGGCGCTCTGTCAGTTTCAGAAAGACGTGCGTCAATCACGTCTCGGTCTCAGGGGATGTGCGGTCAGTGCGGCTGTGGGCCGTCAGATTGGCTTTGATCTAAGCCGTCGCTTTTCGATCACTGTGAGTATAAATAGCGGGGGGG
>NW_010729132.1:2361144-2375406 GCF_000365185.1 Nelumbo nucifera | reverse complement strand
CCTGCCCAAAAGAAAATAGAGAATTGGCTGTCCACGTTCTGACAGCTGGGCTCTCCCTGTGTGACACGTAGATCACTCAGAAACACATCCAGCACTGATACTGTTACAAGGAATCTATGTGAATTAATGTGTCATGTGAAGATAGCTCTGTTGACAGCCCAGGTTGTTGAATTTAAACAGCCAAATTCTTCTCCCCAAACACATTCTTTCCTCCATGCTCAACATGAGTACTCCAAATGCAGGTAAACATGGCATATTTGTCTGTTGAACAAGTACTATCAATCTATTTTAATTTTGAGATGTTAAACAACTCAACTCGTAGACTTAACCCTAACTATTTGGCATTGGCAACATGAATCCTGTGCCACCATAGTGTGCTATCAAGAGCAACATTTTCTGACAAATTGAGAGTCTTCATAACATTTTCTGCCACCTTAAGTCACGTTTTCTTTCCTCTTCCCCTTGCTCTTTTAGAGGCTTTTACTTTCACCAACTCACTCACTGGCGCAGCCATTGGTTACCAATGGAGAAAAGCTATTGGTAACCAACTCACTCATCTTGTTATCAATTGGAGCAGAGCTATTCCCAAATCCTCTCTAATGCACTCATTCCTGGTTCCATCTGCTCTAGCCTTGCTAGTCATCTATCTCAACATCCTCATCTCAGCCACACTCATTTCTTGGACGTTATTTCTTCAATTTCCCAACACTCTTGAGCTGTTACATAAACTGGATGAAATAGAGTAAATAATTCTCACATAGAAAATATTGACAGAATCTTTCACATTCACTCGGGACAAAAGTTTAGGTGATAAAATGACACTACACATGCAATGTACCTGCTGTTGCCATCACACCATCCTCATTGACTGCCATTGCATTTATGATTGTTTTCTGTTGGGAGCTGCCAAAGAAATATAATGTGGTTTTCAGAGATGTTAAGAGATGCCAAAGAAATATATCTCATTCATAGAGTTATGATGTTAAGAGATGCCAAAGAAATATATCTCATTCATAGGGTTATGATATTAAGAGATGCCAAACAATTAATTTAACAGAGTAGAGTGTGGTTTCAATGTGCCTTTTTTTGCCAATAGTTTTAATGTGCCTTATATCAGGAAAATAAGGAGAAAAAAGAAGCAAAAAAGCAAATATGCTGATCTCTTCGATTCAGAGTAAACTAGAAATCAATTAATAGCATCTTCAATGGATACTTATAAAAAAAAATAGTATCTTCAATGGACTAGACACTATAGGTCCTCTAAAATACTATTCAATGTATGAATCTGAATTACACTTCACAATTTTCTCCTCCCAAATAGGCTTATATTTCTTTTGCTGTTACACACTTGTGAAGGTCCATTAAGTGTACCTTTATCCATATGTCCTCTTTTCTCTTAAGAAATGGTCGCAAATCAATCCTAGAAATAATCCAGGGTTGATGCCGGTATAAATTAAATTATTGTGCTTCTGTTCAAGTTTGATAGGGCCCATATGAGTAATGGGCCAGGCCACACAGATACCTAAGGCCCAGGAGTACCTGCTCAACCAGCCATCACAAAAGTATATTCTATAAGGCCCCGTGAGCCCAACTAACTGAAGAAGTTCATTATCCTCTACCCACAGCCATCACACAAATCTAATCGTAAGTTGTTACAATCAGCCAACTATACAAGGCTTGATTTGATGAAAGAAGCAAGATCAATTTTTTTTTCTCACTTCTCTTTTCTCCCTCCTCTTCTATGGGAGGTTGTGTTTCCGTCAAAGAGACACCTGTAGTGGGTAGTAATCTACTACCAAAGTCCTCAGTCTTCAGTACCAATAAAAGGTCATTTTCATCCATGGTCAGGTCTTATAAGGCACCATTTTTTGAACTTCTTTTAGACAGTTTAAAAATAACTCATTACCAAATATTTTATAGAACCAAAAAATTGGTATCATTAAGTATTAAGGAGTGGAAGAGTATCCTTAAATGGGGGAATTTTTGGATAACTTACAGCATATTGTGCATAAACTCTCCTTTTGGAAGGTTAAACTTCTTTATGTTGTCTGCTGATGCAGATGCAAAACAATTCCTGAAATTCAAAGAAGACCATTTTCACAAGCAAGTAAAAGAAAGAAGATGATGGTTTGGGGGATTTGGGGGTTCAGTCCGTGGGGAACAAGCAGAAGTAATAGTACAGTTCTTTTTTTCAAAGAAAACATTTACCAATAAGAGTTGTTTATGCAATAAGGCACAAATTACATGTTTAGGTACATACTCTTTAGGATGAAGTGCCATCGCTCGAACAGACTTCTTGTGATGTGTGAGTGTCAGCATTGTTTTTCCTATAAGAAGGGGGCAAGTAAGCAATTGATTGAGAAAACAGAATGAAACCAAATGTAAACAGTTACCATAACGAAGGTCCCAGAACTTGATAGTTGTGTCATGAGATCCAGTAACAACTTGTGGATCCTGAAGACAGAGTTAGAAAAATAAGTTTGATCACAAATCTGAAATTTCCGCTTTTCTCATCAAGTGCTATGACGTGCTAATTAGCATATTCAATATTCATCACCCCACAGATTCATATAACCAAAGGTGCCAGTTCTAGAAACTATCCTAGCTTTTACAAAGAAAAATTGGTTCTGATATGAAATTAGAGATTGCTTCTGATATGAAATATCTAAAGTATTTGACATCATTGTTATGATCTTATCCTTCATAATGTAGCCTGCCATAATTTTTTTTTTCAATTTTGAGTTGGAATTTCAGCCCAAAATAAATCAAAGCTTCAACAGAATTCAAACTTTCCTCAAACTTTTTTGAGCCCATGTATCAAGATTTCAATGTCACTCACCTCAAATAATGGATAAAATCCAAATTTTGCTTCAGAAAAATCAGAAACATGCATGGCATCACATATATGAAAAGTCCAAAATGACTTGCCTAGCCTATTATTTATAATATTGAACATATGACTTAGAAACAGATAGCTATAATGCTTACTCTAGTTATTAATAAACTCCTTTTACATCTTGATGGTTGTCCCTAATCTTCAGTATTCATTAACTAAAGAAAAGGAAGACTTGTAAGCCTCTGGATTAACTATCATAACTATTATGCTTGCTATCAGAGATCAGAGAATTACAAGAGAAGAGAAGGGAGAACAGGAGAAGATCGAATGGAGCCAAAAAGATAGACTGGCGAGGCCAGCTATTCTATTTACAATAAGAGCTGTACACTAAAAAGAGGGAAAAGACCAAAATACCCTTGTTGCATCTAAAGTAAATAAGAACAAGAATAAAACAAATAAAACATAAAACTAAGGATAAAACATCAATGCAACACTCACCCTACTTGTCACAGAAATCACTATTGCTGCAGGTGATGAAGCCTTTTTGTAAACACATCTGCAAGTTGGAGCTCACATAGGGAGTACACACTTCCCCACATTTAAGCTTCTCTCTAATAAAGTGTTTATCCACTTCTATGTGCTCCATCCTGTCATGTAGCACTGAATTGACAGCAATGTTAATGGCAACATTATTGTCAAAGTAAAGTGACATAGGGCCATCAATGTCAAACCCTAGTTCACCCAATTCTTTATCCACGAGATCTCTGCAATTCCATGAGACATGGCCCTATACTCGGCCTCCATAATGGATCTAGCTATTACATTCTCCTTACTCCAAGTGACTAAATTACCTCCTATAAAAGTACAATACTGACTGGAGGACCTCCTATCATCAACCGACCCAACCTAGTAAGCATTTGTGTACACTTCAACCTTTAAGTTATCACTTTTCTTGAATAACAGCCCGGTTCTAGAATACTCCTTAAGATCGTTGAGAACCCTCTCTGCAGCCACCAAGTAAGCAATCTTAGGTGCATGCATAAATTGGTTAAAGTATACCCACAACATAGGCAATATCTGGTCTGGTCATGGATAGGTATAAAAATCTCCCACAAGCCTCTGGTACTGCTTCACATCTTTTATAGGATCACCACTACAATCATCCAACCTGTTATCTGCATCGATGGGAGTATCAGCAAGCTTTGATCCAAGCTTACTAGTGTCCTCCAACATTAGGGGTGCAAATGGATCAGATCTGATCTGAAATCCAATCCTATTTTGTCAGATTCAGATATACTCCTGTTGGATTTTCGGATCAGATCAGATCAGATAATAGGATCCAATCGAATTTGAATAAGTCCTTATTTGATCCAAAAAAGAACCGATCTGATCTGACATATATATTGTCTATTTATTCATATATGTTTATATTGCATTTATGTAATTTTTTATATTATTTATTTATTTTTATGAAAACACATGTATATATATGATGAAACTAGTTGAAAATTTTGTTTTTTCTTTATATAGACTGTTATTTTTTTTTTTAATTTTCAGAAATTAATTGGACTGGATCATATTCAGATATCCGACATTATTAACGAATTCGAATTTGAATATGTGTTTGTAAGATCCGATCGGATCTTCTGCTTGTACTATCGGATCGGATCGGATTCGGATTCGGATATACCTTAATTCGAATCCATCCCGATCCGTTTGCATCCCTATCCAAGAGATCTAAGATGTATTTTCATTGGGGGATGAAGATCCCTTCTTAAAATTGGGAGACTTCAATCCCAAGGAAATAATGCAAGGGTCCCAAATCTTTCACTTCAAACTAAGTAGCCAAAAACTCCTTCAATCTGTGTTTATGAGATCCAATCACCTGTGATCACCATGTCATCAACATACACCATCAAAATTGAAAATTTTCCTTGCCCCTCTTCACAAAGAGAGGTGCGGTCTGACTGCTTAAACCCCATCTGTTGTACAACCACAGAGGGCTAAACCATGTAAACCCCTTCCCCTAAGTTGCCATTTAAGAAAGCATTTTTTATGTCAAACTCATGAAGATCCCAATCCAAGTTAGTTAGTTGTCAATGGAAGTAGAACTCAAATGGAATTCACTTTGGCCACCTTTGTCAACCCCTGGCTACTAACTTTGCCTTGTACCTCTACACCATACAATCTGCCCTACGCTTCACTAAGAACATCCACTTACATCCTACTAGTTCTTTTCCTTTTGGAAGATCCACCAATTCCCACATGCCATTCTTATGCAGGGCATTGATTTCTTCCTTCATTGCATCTATCCATTCAGGAATAGATAGAGCCTCAATAGTTTTGGGGATGGGGACATTGTCAATGGAAGAGAGGAAAGAACGAAAGAAAGGTGAGGCATTTTCATAGGAAACATAATGTGAGTTAGGATGATTGGTGGTACAAGATCTAATACCCTTCCTTTGGGCAATAAGAAGGTCCAGATCACTAGTAGCAAGGATATCAATATCAATAGGATCAGAAACATTAATAGGGATGGGAGTACTTGGCTGAGGAGGATCTTCCCCCGGAGAATCCAATGACATCGATCACATGGCTTTAGGTTGATCCACGGCTCTTGAACTTTGTTGACCCTTATGACGATAGAGGAAGACACAAAAGGGGGGAGGATCGGGAAGAGGAGGAGGCTGAACCTGAACCAGTTTCTCCTCAACCCCACTCTCCCCTAAGGAGAAACAGAAAAAAAGGGTTCAAACTCAAAGAAAGGATACATCCATGTATACATATTACTTACAAGGCATAGGGTCAAAACACTTATAGCCTTTTTGAGAAGAGGAATAGCCAAACACATAGGGGATGGCTTTAGGATCAAGTTTTTATTTTTATTTTTTTGAAGAATAAGAATAAAATTTTATTAAAACAAAAACAAGATACAAGCTGATCAGTTGTCTAGGTGACACCCCTTACAAAGAAGCAAACATCCAACATCAGTTTAGACTAACTGATTCACATTACAATTTTGAATCTCTAACAATTCCCAAAAGTTATCAGCAAAATCTGAAAATCTGATTTGTTCAAATTCTGGTAGAGTAATGACCCAGATTGTGACTAGTTTGCCAACTGAAGCCACGACCTCTTCAGTCCTTCTTTCTTTTCCTTCAAACAACCTCCTGTTTCTTTACCCCCACAAAGACCAACAAACTGCAAAGGGGATACAGCTCCAGACAATCTTAGCTCTTAGACTTCCTCTATACTTTGGCCAAGAAGAGAAGACCTCTGCTGAAGAAGATGGTTGGAAGATAGGCCTCCCAAAGAGAGAACAGTAGTAACTCCAGATACAGTTTGCTAAGTGACAAGAGAAGAGTCAGTGCTGTACAGTTTCCTCATCTGATTTGCACATATAGCAGTAGCTCACCAAGCAAAACCCCCTACTTTTCAGATGATCTATTGTGAGGATGCTATCCATTGCAGCCAACCATGCAAAGGCTTCAATTCTTGGAGGAATTGAGTTGCCCCAAATTCCATGCACCTGATCATTAGTTACACTATCCTTGATGAGTTTCAAATAGAAAGATTTCACTGTAAATCT
This sequence comes from Nelumbo nucifera, assembly GCF_000365185.1. Next base: position 2,368,981 of record NW_010729132.1, on the reverse strand, counting down.
TCCATCCCTTCTCTCCTTCCACCACAGACCATCTTCACAATCAGTGGAAATCCGAATCTGCTCCAGCCTATCCAGCAATAGAACACATTCCTCCAGCTCTTGGTCGCGCAGGGGTCTTCTGAACTGAAGACTCCAAACCACCTTATCACCACTTCATAGCATTGGGCCACAGAGACATGATGTTCAGTCAGTCTGTACAGCCTTGGGCAAATATCACAAAATTTCCCAACCCCACTCCAATCATCCTCCCAAAATCTCACTCTAGACCCAACTCCTACATTAAAGCTAACCAAACCTCTAAAGTCCTGGTTAAAGCTCATTATGCCCTTCCACACTCGTACCCCATATGAGTTTAGAAACCTCCCTTGTTTCCCATCCAAATCTCACCACTCCATACTTTCCTGCCACCACTCTTTTCATACCGAGTCCCTTTCCTTATCCAACCCAAACCTCCATAACCCCAAAAGAGCATTGTTGAGTAGTTTTGTTCTTCTTAAACCCAAACCCCCTGAAAGCTTTTAGCCTACAAACTTTCTCCCATCATACTAGGTGAATCTTTCTTGGACCTTTTGTCCCCTTGCAAAGGAAATCCCATTGTGGAAGACAGGTCATGAACAAAATATCAACCTCCAAACACAGATATAGGAAACGAAAACAACTAATCCTTAGGGAAGAGGAGTTGGTGTGGGGTCTCATACTCCAACAACCAAGAAGGCATGGGATTAATAACATAGCCAGCAGATAACATAACATCCACCCAAAAGCACTTAAGGTCATAAGGACATGCATGTACACTAACATACCCTGAGCAACTTCAAGAAGAAGATTTTTTATTTCAGCAATACTATTTTGTTAAGGTGTCTTCGCACAAGAGCTTTGGTGAAGAGGTCCACATGCAACAAAGAACTTGGTAAGGTCTCCATGAAAATATACTTTTACTTTATCGGACTAAAAGATTTGTATCTCAATTTGAAACTAGGTAAAAACCATACGCTGGAAATCTTTCACAATCTGAAACGCATCGGATAAACCCATGTGCATTTGGAGTAATCATCGATAAGTGTGATAAAATATTTGTAGCTAGTCTAAGAGGGTAGAATAACAAGACCCCACACATCAAAATACACAATATGAAAAGGGAAATATGATCTTTTATTTCTCAATGGAAAAGAACTTCTACAATGCTTAATTAGTTGATACATTTAACTAGTGTTTTAAAACGTGGAGGTGTGATGCGAGGCGTTCCACTACCTAGAGGCATGAGGCGGTTTAGAGCGTAAGAGGCATAAGCCTCCTTAAGAGGAGGGGGATGGGGAGGAAGAAGAGGAAGGAGGATCTCAATTTTCTTTATTTTTAATAAAAATCTTTTATATTAAGAAGAATGAAGATGCATAGCACTAGTTGGATTTTGAAAGGGGGTCTGGAGGCAGAGCCTCCAACCAACTTTCTTTCTCCTTATCTTTTCTTTCTTTTTCTCTTTCTCTTTCTCTTTCTTTTTCTTTCCCTTCCCTTTCTCTTTATATAAGGTGTCCATGAGGCACATGAGGCATACACCTTTAGCACGCCTCATGAAAAAAGCATACGAGGTGTACGCCTCAGGTGTAGCATATGAGGCGTACGCCTCTTACACCTGAGGCGTACACCTCAGAGGTGCCAGTGCCTCTAGCATACGCCTTAGGCTGTTTTGGGGGTGCCTTGCATGGAGGCACGCCTCCAGGCATATGCCTCCCATGCCTTTTAAAGCACTACGTCTAACATTGTAACTCATCTATGGTCATGGACTTAAATAATTCCAGAAACAAAAGTTTTAAGGACTCAAAAGACGCATGACAAAGACGGTTATGCCACAAATAGACTCGACTTACAAGGGATTGACTCATTGACTCTATAGCCACAAGACCAACTCTATTTCCAACATGTAGAGACCATCAACCAAGTTCCCTCTACCAACCATCTTCTTGCCTTCCTAGAAGCCAAATCCTAAAATACATAAGAATGAAGGAGAAAAGTCACTGAGGAGTTTAAAGAACGAGCAATGCTACTAAAAGAAAACAAATTAATAGCTAAGTTAGGAGCATGAAGTAGGGGTGCTCACGGTTCGGTTAACCGAACCGTGGGGCTTTTTTTGGAACCGAATCGGTACTACCGGTTTTTGGAAAACTGGTAACCGAAACCAAACCGAAGCTAGTCGGTTGACCAGTTTGGTTAACCATCGGTTCAATTTGCCAATTTTTCAGTTTTTTAATTTTTACAAAATATATTATAAATATATAATAAAAAATTATAAATATATATTTATATATAATGCATATTTATTAATTTATAATATATAAAATATATATAATACATATAGTATACATAAATATATATAAATATATGTATACCGATTGGTTAGGTTAACCGCTAGGTTTCTATATTGGTTAACCGAAACCGAACTAGTACCTTCGGTTTTTTAGAAACACCGAATTGACCAGTTCGGTTAACCGATTTTTCGGTTCGGTTTCAGTCGGTTTGGTTTTTTTTTGCTCACCCCTAGCATGAAGCACATTTGAAAGGGGCGAACCAAAAGGCAGAGAAATAGATCCTTGACCAACAATGGAAGAGGACCCATTAGCTAGTCTCACCTTTTCCCTATCAAAAAGGTATAAGACTGAAACAAAGCGAGCTTACCAATCATGTAGTTGGAGGCTCCAAAATCAATAATCCAAAGAGATTATGAAGATTGGGAAAATATATAGAAAATAGAGGCAATGTTACTAGATGTAGATGCAAAGGAAGTCAAAGGAGTGGGACCAGAATCCATCTAACGCAATGCCCTACCATACAATTCCAAATGGTCACGAAAGGCATTGATGAAATCTTCCTTGGGATCTAAACTAGAAAAACGACCCTAGGGAGTACTCACATGTGAACCATTGGTCTACTCCTACCTCCTAGGAAGCCATACTTGTGGAGGTATACTTCTTTTGTCCTATAAGACAATCCTAATACGGTTCCCCAGATAGGGAATGCAAATGGATTGAATCAGGGCGTATCCAAATTCGATCCAATAATATAAACGGTAGGTTCTGATTCAATCTGAAGATCTGATAAGATCTCACAAACATTGATTCAAATTTGAATCCAATAAGGATGTCGGATATCCGAATCTAATCCAATCCTATTTAATTTTTAAAAAATATTAAAAGGAAAAAGAAAATATAACAGTTTGAATAAAGAAAACAAAAAATAAAAGTATTTTTTCAACTATTTTCATCATATATATACATGTTTTTATAAAAAATAAATAATAACATATATATGTTATATATAACACACACACATATCGGATAGTATCCTTTTGGATCGAATAGGGTGTGATCCGAATTCGATCCGATTTTTAATCAGATCCTATTACCCAATCCAATCCAAAATGGGGATATCCAAATCCAACAAAAAAGATTGGACTTTGGATTGGATTGGATCGGACCATGATATGATCCATTTGCACCCCTATGCCCAGATTTCTTATTTTGATCTAACCTTAACTTCTTGTTCAACTCCTGAGCCCACTTTGGTTTCCCAATAAGATCCTAACAATTCTCCCTAGCATGTCTAGGCCACTGACAATGAGTACACTACAACTTATCTTTGTCATCACCTTTCTTTTGAGAATCATTCTTCTTCACAGAATTTGCACCTCCCCTAACAGCCAAACTACCAAAGCAATCGACTCCCCCTAAGGACTACTTGACATTCTTCTGCTTTCTTCCAACTGTACCACAGCATACACCTCTAGAATTGAAGGGAGGTCCTGCTTCCCAATATCTGAATTCTGATAGACTCATTTGTAGGATTCAGCCCCAACAGAAAAGCAAATACACGTTGCTGAGAGACCAAAGATTTCTAGGCTTTGGCATCCTCATCACATTTCCAGTTCATATGTTTGTAATGGTCCAACTCCTTATAGATTGAAGTCAGATCAAAGTAATACACAAAAAAGCTCCTCTTCCCTTGCTTACAAGTTGCAGATTCAGCTTGTAACTGGTAGATCTTTGCGTAATGCCACTGCTCAGAATAAGTATATTTTGCTTGTTCACAAATCTCATAAGTCGTGTCAGCCCACATAAAATTTCTTCTATCCTGTGGCAGCATAGATACTAAAAGCCACAGCATTACCATGCTATTCTCTTGGTCCCACTTGTCATGTTCAGCATTTCCAGACTTCAGATCCTTAATTTTCCCACTGATATACCCTATTTTTCCCTTTGCAGTAACATAGAGTTTAATACCTTTTGACTATTCTAGGTTCCTTAGTTCCATCCAAGGGAGTAAAGCCATGGGAAAGTTCATGTCTAGCCACCCACCCAGCCCACCTTGTCCGAAAGTCATACTAGAGGTTGCTGAATCTCGTGAAGAGGACAATTCATATCACACTACCAGCCAAAGAACCCAAGGAAAGACAAACAGTACGGTCCCCTGGTACTTCAACTTCTCCCACACTAGAGTTCAGTTTTTCAACTTCCCTCCATTCAAGAATCACCAAAAACTGATTGAATAAGGACTTTGACAGTCTATTCGCAATATATGTCAGCAAAAGACCTCTGCAACTTGTTACAACGATCACAAACCAGGCTTAGGAGAAGAGTCCCCACTGTTACAGCATCATACAACTGCATAGGAGGACTGGAACAGAGACCAATCTACTGTTACAGGATCACACAATCCACATGGAAGGGCTGAAACACTTCAACCCACTGTCTACAGCATTCAGTCACACCCAAAAAGGGTTCTCTTGGTGCTAGTGACCAAGAAGGAAAAGAAAAAGGAAAAAGGGGAGATCAGATCAAGTTCTCTCCAGTTGATTGAGTCTTCCTGAGATTCCCACTCCAGAAAACATGATTGATGCTGAAAAACAGTAACTGAGTGCTCCTCCTCACAATAAGATCCACTTTGATACCATATTATGCTGTCAGAGATCAGAGAATAAGAAGAGAAGAGAAGGGAGAAGAGAAGATCAAATGGAGCCAAAAAGGTGGGCCAACGGGACCAGATATTCTATTTATAATAAGAGATATACAATAAAAAGAGAGAAAAGACCACAATACCCCTGTAACATTAAAGTAAATAAGAACAAGAATAATACAAATAAAACATAGAACTAAGGATAAAACAGCAATTCAACAAGAACAAATAAGAAGAAGAAAGAAGAGTTTAACCACAATATCAAATGGAAGCATAAGAAGAAACAAAAGAGTCGAATAGGAATGGCATGGCAAAGTGTATATGACAATGTCTTGCTTCTTTGTAAATGGAGACCCATCCTTCTACTTAATGAAATATCATCTTATCAACCAAAGAAAAAGACTTAAAACATGTAATAGCTCAAGGATGATTGATTTTGCATATGATAAATTTTCCCTCAATTTAGACGTTCACTAGATTGAACCACAAAGGCTGCAATTTTGAGTGGTGAATTTTCATGTTATGATCTTTAGATCCTAGTCTTCATTTTTATATATAACAAGTTGAAGTGACCTTTCTATTGCTTTAAGTTTTAAATCATACAGAAAAAGAAAAAGAGGGGGAGGGAAGACCTGAAAAGGTCAATTATATTTAGAAGAGAACAAGGAATTCAAACACACAAGGCATCATCCAGTATCAAGATAGTATTGAAATATCAAGAACGCTGAGATGAAACTATGCACTTCAAGATAGAGGCAATCTAAAGAGAAGTGCAGATGAATTTGTGCTAATTCTAGATATGGTTATTATTGTCTATTTGTAAAATGATTCACATACAGTGGGACGAGTAAAAACTGAGCAAACTGTGTTATCATGGCCAGAAAGAGCATGAATCTGCGTCTTAGTACGAATATCCCAGACCTGAAAATTTTTCAAGCTGTGTTAGAACATATGAATAAACTTCTCAGCTTATATTCATCAGTTCATCAATTTACTTAATTTTGAATCCAAGCTATGTACCATAGACATTCTTGCTTCATATGAATGATTAGCTTGAAATACAAAGGAATATTATGCACTGGTAACAGTGAATGATCAGAGATATATTCATACCCGGCAGACAGAATCACGTCCCCCAGTAAGCAAAATGTCAATAGTGGGATGAAGAGCTAAGCAATACACACCACTTAGATGCCCATGATACGACCGTATAACCTGCACAAGGAGCAATAATTTCAAGAAACCATACTCACAGATTTATGTATATAAATAACTAAAAACTGAAAATCTTAAAATCATTCTGAAAATTTAATTTCCAACCTTGTTTTGTTCAAGGTCCCAACATTTAACCTGTTTGTCGTCACCCGCAGAGAACATGTAAGTATGGCGGTTGCTCACAGCAAGGCCTAAAGACAAATAAATTCTTACTATTCTTATAACTGATTTACATACCATACTCTACAGAAGCATATGCCATGTCATGTGATTGCAATTTAATCCAATACAATTACTAGGAAGAAACTAACCGCGTATTTGTTCAATATGCCCAGTTAATGTGAGCTTTAGCCTTCCACTCCCTACATCCCATATCTTCTCAGCCAAAAGGCATAAGGGTCAGAAGCTGCTCTCAGAAAAGACAGATATCCAATTGCATTCACTATTGAAAAACAACAAATTACCAAAATAAAAGAGAGAGAGAGAGAGAGAGAGAGCAAGCCAGTAAATATTCAGGATGACGTGAAATTTGGCCTATGGAAAAGTATATAAACACTATATAAATGGTTGGGCACATTATGGTGGTAATTCTATCATTACCAGCAAATACATTTTCATTTTGATGTACATGTACTGCACGTCTGATGTATCTCAGTAGGAGTATTATCATATACTACTTCACCTATGCCACAGGCACTTCTTTTGTCTCTCTTTTGTATATATGGTAAGTCAACTGATCAAACACCAATTAGATATATTGGATTACTTTTCCCCTTGAAAGCCACTTTGAGCTCTCCCTATGTATCACTTTTCCATTCAGTCAGATTAAGATTCACCTTTCAGTTTTTCCCTTGTTCAAAATAACACCCACCTTCTGTGCAAGTTCTCCCTTCCAATGTAATTTGGCACGGCAAAATCAAAGATTTTTTGTGGATGGTTGCTATCCAAAACTGTTGGATCTTGGCTTGCAGTTGGTGTTCCAAGGAAACATCTTAAGTTTCTTCTGGAGTGGGTAAATGGTGCCTTTCAGAAGAAGGATAACTTACTATGTAGATTTATATTTTTCACCAATTTCTGCAGAAGCAAGAAAGAAATTCCAGGCCTTTTGGGATTTTTCCCTATCACCTTGGATGTTCAATGCTGATTATCAGAATAAAAACAGCTATCAATCACTGGCTAACTACTATGACTACATGGGTTTCAAAATTGATGCCTTGACAAAGAGTTAAACTTGTTATGTCCTAAACCAAGTGTTCATCTATATTCAACTCCTTTCTATCCTGGCATGGTCGAACTCAACTTTGGTGGATGTTCAACTGGATATCAGGTTCCTGCAGGCATGGATAGTGCACCCAAAAATGGCTGAGGCAGGCCAAAGACGGCTTGGAGGCTCTTGGCAATGAGAGGAGTGATTGCAGACACATAGATTCAACTCTCTGAAAATTGCAACTAAAAAAGGTGTATCACTATGGAATTCCTTCTAGCTCCTTGTTTTTCCACATTGAAAGAAGTCCTCCTAAAGCTCCTCAAGAGGTGTGCAGACTGAAAAAGGCAATTTATGGGTTGAAACAATCGCCTCGTGCTTGGTTCGGGAAGTTTAGTGAAGTGAAGAATTTTGGAATGAAACAATGCCAGGTTGACCACTCAGTGTTCAGCTATGACTCAGAAGCTGGAAAGA
>NW_010729132.1:2325597-2348356 GCF_000365185.1 Nelumbo nucifera | reverse complement strand
CTAAACAAGGGGCAGAAAGGGATTCACTTTTTGGGGCCAAGTTGTAACTTTAGTGTGTTTTCTTTCTTTTCTCTTTCTTTTTTTTCCTTTTCTTGAGGTTCTTTGTTGCTCTTGGAAGATAAGCGTGTTTGTCTTCCTATTGTAAATCTTCTATTGATGAATTAATGAAAGTGTTATTGATAAAAAAAAAGTTCTCAAATTAGGCTTGGGGAGCTTGTTTTAGACCATATAGAGACTTCTTCAGTCTGCCGACAAGAAAGGGATCACTATAGTACCCATGAGGAGGTTTCATATACATTGTCTCCTTTAATTGATTATAAAGGAAACCATTCTTCATATCTAACTGATAAATGGACCAAGAATGTGCAATTAACAAAGCTAAAAGAATACAAATTGTAGTAATCTTGGCAACTGGGGCAAATGTCTCTTCATAATCAATACCATATTCCTGCTTATACCTTTGGGCAACAAAACTAGCTTTGTATCGGTCTAGTGAGCCATCAAATTGTAGACCCATGTACTCCTAATAATAGAGGCACTAGAGGGTGTTGGTACAAGATCTCAAGCGTCATTCTCATGCAAAGCATGAATCTTTGCATCCATAGCTTCTTTCTAGTGAGGGCTGCTACTGGCTTGCTGGTAGGTACAAGGAATATTTGTAAAGGATAAGATAACAGACAAGGAGCTATGGTTCGAAGGGAAGCCATAGCGGTCAGGGGGTCTAGAAATGCGAGTAGAATGACAAAGAGGAACAGAAACATGAGGAATATCACTTACGGACATAGTAGTGGGATGATCTGAACCTGCAGGAAGGAGGGTTGCAACCGCAGTAATTGGAGCAGACAACCGCTTGCAAGAGAAGACAAGATCTTTCACAGTTGCTGAAGAGGAGGTATCTTGTGAATCAAAGTCATACAAGATAGAAACTGATGGAGCAAGTAATCTAGCAACCCCAACAATGAAAGATAGATCAAGAAAAACAACATTACAAAAGATATGGATACGATAGACAGATAGATCATAACACGAAAATCTCATGTAGTCAGAACTACAACCTACAAAGACACACATAGCAGACTGAATCCGAAGCCCAGAAATGAAACAAACAAGCAGTTCTAAAGCAATTTCAATCAAAACAGTAGCAAGAATATCTCAGCACGACCAAAGAAAGCAGCAGGTCTTCAAGAGATTTTTCTAGAGTCAAGCCAAACACAGCATATTCTAATAGTGACGGTCTAGAAAAAAGAAACTTTCAGGCCTTTTGAACTATGTAAAGGGATCAGAACCTTTCAAAACTGAATGGAGTACCAACCTGACTAAGAAGAAGGGTGCTGAACCCTAGGGCGATGCAAAATCTGGAAGACCAATCTGATTGGAACAGCCAATTAAAGAAGAACAGGAAAAACCCAATCTGACTTGCAATTTTCCAGAATAATAGGGTTTAGTTTATGCCGATTGAAGCAGTCTCCAAAAAGTCCCTCAATGAGGAACTCTAGAACAAGTCTGAAAGTTCACATAGAGCCCTTCAAACTGGAATAAAATCTTCAATCACAAGCTGGAGAATAAGGCCTGCTCTGATACCATGACAGTCTTCTCAGTTGTACTAGTCAAAGAGAGAACAGAACAAAGCTAAAGGGGTGTCCAAAATAGTTCGACCTCCACCCCCAAAGAGCCCTTTATATTATATATTTACAATTGCAAGAAAAGCCCTTATAGGGCTGAAAAGGAAAAAGAATAAAAGGACAAAAATATGATACAATACAACAGGACTATAATAATAATATACATCAACATTCTCCACAATTTCATTATTTCTTAATTGCTTAGTTGCAATCTAATCCTGATTAGAGGTCCATCTATCTCCATGGTCATTTCTTTCTGGTAGACTGGGTCCTAAACATACAAGTGTGTGCACACAAAGTCGTCATCATCATCATCTAAGCCTTATCCCATCTATATGGGGTCAGCTATGTGAATCCTGTTTATCTACCATCTTTTCTCTCTTTTAATTTGTGTTGTGACTTTGTTTCCACTAAACGAAAAGGAATGGTCATTTTGATCATTGATTTTTTTTTTTTTTTGTGATTGCTAATAGTGAACCTGCTTAAGAAAGAAGGTTTGGTTTATGCCACCACAAGTCTGAGAGGCTGAAACCAACACATAATGGATAAAACAAAAGAAAAAGGAACTCAAGAGCCACACAGTTGAACTTTCCCACTCTACAACACTACTCTAGGATATTTTCCCTAGCAAGATTATTTGTCCATGGAATTGATCAATCTCAGGATCTTGAATAAGATGTTTGACCTGGAAATATAAAAGTATAAAACATTTCTCTCTAATGTTATGAGATGTCTCCAACTATATATCCGGATACTTTTGCATGGGTTCCGTATCACTTTGGATACTTCAATTTACTATATATTTTCTCCAGCACCTTGTCTTGTTCATTGCTGTATCTGGGTATCATAGATCTGCATGGAACTATATTGTAGAATCCATCCAATGGTGACAATTGGGTCTCTTTTTTCTGGTGATGATCTGTTGGCAAAATTTTCATTAAAATCAAGAAGAATAGAATACAAGTGTCCTCTCTCTAGAGGTCAATGGAAAAGAGTAGAAAGCTGCCATAAGACGAGAAAATGCATGCATACAGCTTGAAGAGAACAATCTATTGCTAGGGATGGATGGGTTGTTTGTTTCCTCTTTTTTTTTTAAAAAATTTATGTGTCCGTGTTGGGGGGGGAGGATTGGGTGGCAGGGGCAAGTTCCTAATACAAATTACTCCTTTGCACTCCACCCTTGGAAAGACTACAAGGGACTTCACTGACCTTAGAGTCTATTTTAGCAAGGTGTTCATTTTGGCTGCCATTGCTTTAGCCCTTTTGGTATTATGCAGTGTTTTAAAAGCGCAAGGCACAAAAAAGTCGTAGGGGTCAATTTGCGCCTGAGGTGCAAGGCGCAAGGTGAGACATGTGCCTTTTTAAGCAAGGCACAAAAAATTAAAAAAAATATTAAACATAATATTAATAAAATATAAACTTAAATTTTAAAATTAATGTTATAAAAAACCTATTATCTAAAATTAAAATACATAAATATAACATATAAAGCATAATTCAAATGAGAATTTAAAAATAAAATAAAATATACAAAACATTTTCAAGCATATAAAACCCACAATCTCTTTTTTTCTCAATTGCATTACTTCAGGTAGCTAATGTGATGTAAAACATATTAAATTCCTGATTCTACAAGTTGCCTTTGTGCCATGCCCCTCGAGGCAAGCCCAACTGGAGCTTCAAGAATCCCCTATTTGGTAATGTTCATTCATTCATCCTAATAAAATATCTTCTTAAAAAGCAATTAAAACTATAAAATCATTATTTTTGTGTGAGAACTAAGACTTTAAGACCTAACGTGGACTTGTTTGGGCTTGCCTCGAGGGGTGTTGCACGGAGGTCTAGGGGCGGAGCCCCCGGCCCAGCCGCTAGACACAAAAAAACCAAAAAAGCTTCAAATTTTCAAAAGGCACACGCTTAGTGCGCCTTTTGAAAGGGATGTGCCTAGGACCTGGGCGAGGCACCTACCCTAAAATGTGCCTCGCCTGTGCACCTAGGCATGCTTGAATCATTGGTATTATGGTATGGTAAGGTCTTTGGAGGAAGTCCATATCCACCCTATGATAACTAAGGAATTTCCTTCTATCTCAATGCACTTGAAGTTCACAGGTAATATTAATTCATTGTAGTAGGGATAGTAGCTTTGCTCTACTAGAATCCTTACTCTAGTAAGCCTAAAGAAACCCACATGATCTCTATCTACTTGAGCTCTTGAAGGTTCTATTAGCAAACACCCATTGGGCCCCGAAGGGGATGGTCCAAGTGTGTTGATACTGTTGTGAATGGTCTGAAAATTTCACATCTCTAAACTCATTCTTGTTGGGGATCTAATAATGATCCTAAACATATATACCCTGTTAGTGAATACCTGAAACCCTGCTCCTCTCAGATACTCCACAGAATGGCAAAATTTGTGTATCCCCACAAAATCATACCTCTCCCCATGGGAAGAGAAAGAAACTAGTCTTGGACAAAAGTCAAGCATCACAAGAAGGGTGTCATTGAGATCTATCAAAATAAATAATATAAAAAGAAGGGTGTCATTGTATACCAAATTGGGGGCATAAAGTAAAGTGGTTTCATATCCTAATGTTAGGAGACACATTTGGATAGCTTTCATACTTGGAAGGTTTTGGGAGCTTTGGTTTCAAAAGTAGGGGTGGGTTCGAGTCTAGCTGAGCTGAATATCTAGCTATTCAAGCTCGGCTCGCCAAAATAATGTTAGGCTCACGCTTGAGCTCGAATTCGGCTTGGCTCAAAATCCCGTGCGTTCGAGCTTGATTGTGAGCCAAGCTTCTTGTAAAAATAAAAAATTATTTATTATCATACATATAAAAAAATAAAAACATTATATATATAATATTTATTAATATACATAAAAAGCAAAAAATATTATTATACATATAAATTATTTCTTAATATATTAGGCTGAATTAGGCTCGTGAGCCTCACGAGCTGAGCTTTATTGGGCTCAAGTTTGGCTTGATTAGCAAACAAGCCTATATATTGGCTCGAGTTCAGCTCGAAGCTTGGTTAAACTGAGCCGAATCGAGCTTTTCACAAGCTGAGCTCGAATAGCTCGTGAAATGCTTGATTCGTTTCCACCCCTATTTGGAAGACACTTGTTTAATCATAAATATGAGATCATTGATATGATCTTTCTCTTTAGATATGTCTTCTTGCTCATTTCTAGAAATGATGTTAGAATTTGGGGTTTTGTACCTTATGGTGTATTTTCTCTTCTTTTTTTTGTCAAATTGTGTTCCCATTCTTCTCCCCCTAGCAATTTTTTTTCGATCATTAACAGAAACTTTTTTATTATTTTTTTATCAGCAACACAGAAAAAAATTCATTAATTACGTGAGAAACATGATTACAACAAGAAGTTGTGAAAGGAACCAGCTATAGAAACTGTCCCAATTCAGTACTACATTTGAGCCCAAACATATGTGTTCTATGTACCCCTTGCTTGGCTAAGCTATCTGCCAATCTATTAGCAGTTCTCCTCACCCATTTCACTTGGTTTAACATGCCCTGTGACAGCCATTTGAGTTTTCTGAATTCATTCCTCAAATGCCATGCCACCCCTTCCCCTTTAACCAGCCACTTAATCACAGTTTTAGAATCTCCCTCAATAATCAGCCTTCTAATACCCAGCTCTTTTGCCTTCTCAACCCCAAAAACTGCAGCCAAAAACTCTGATCTTGCCACATCACCCTGCTCCACAGGGCCAGAGTATAAAGCAGTTATGTTCCCCTCTTCATCCCTAATGACTCCCCCAATACCTGAGGGCCCTGGGTTACCCAAACAACTCCCATCAAAATTCAGTTTCTTCCAACCATTTATTGGAGGAGACCAAACCTCAATAGATATTTGTCTTGTAGTTGGGGATGCAGCGATGGTACCCCAAGCTCTGAAGAAATCTTCAATCTTGAAATCCGAAAACAGCTTCAAACTTTTTGCCCAATGAGCTACCCTCAATGTTATAGTTTCAACCAAAGCTTCCTTGCTTCATTCCTTCTCTTCAAAAATTCTTGCATTTCTTTCCTCCCACACAGTCCAAATTAGTGCTGCTCTAGTGCATCTCCACAAGGTCCTACCCCTCTTTTTTGTACAGCTAATGCTAGTAGGGGTAAATAAACCCTCCAACCTATCAGGAGAAGACCACCTGCATCCAAAGAGAGAAGTAAACCAATCCCAAAGAAAGCTAATAAATGGACAAGAGATAAGAAAATGAATCGCAGTCTCACCATTCAACTTGCAAAGAACACACCAGTTGGGGGACAAACACCAGTTTGGTCTCTTCCTTTGAAGTAAATCAAAGGTATTAATGCTTCCATGAAACACTTCCCAGCAGAAGGCGCTAATTTGAGGGGGAATGGGAGAACACCGGACTTCCTTAACTGGGAAAGAATAGGAAGAAGAGGTAGCAACCAAAGAATGAAAGGACTTACAAGAGAAATCCCCCACAGAATTAGGGCCCTATATTCTAGAATCTGAGCCACTTTCACACAAGAAAACCGAAGTCAACAAACTCAAAAGATCAGTCATCATAGAAAGTTTAGATTCTCTAAGGTTTCTAATGAAGCCAAAATACCAATTCAATCCTGTAGAGAAGTGATGCTGAGTAAGGAAGTCAGAGATGGGCCTACCCTTAAACCTGGAAATATCAAAGAGAGAAGGGAATTTAATACCCAAGGGGTATCCCCAATCGGCCAATCCACACATCCTCCCAAAACCTGATTTTTTGACCAGTGGACAAGTCATACCTGATATGATGTAAGAAGGTAGGATGACAATCATGGATGGCCTTCCATGGGGCAACCAAGGTAGCTCTACGAAGACATCCTGCATCCCACCCATTGCTTGATATGCCATGAATACTCGCCACAACCTTGTGCCATAACTTCTCATTTTCATTAGGAAACCTCCATAACCATTTGCTGAGTAAAGCTTGATTCTTCATCTTAACATTACCAATTTCCAACGCACCTTCTGTTTTCAATTTTACCACTTTTTCCCATTTGACCAAGTGGTCCTTTTTTCCCCTCGGCTCCCAGAGAAAATCCCTCATAAGTTTTTCAATTTTCCTCACTATCTCCTGTGGCATCCTAAACATTGACATGTAGTACACTGGAAGGTTTGCTAAGGTAGACTTAATAAGGATTAACCTTCCCCCCCCCCATTGAGATATAATTCCTCTTCCACTTAGCTAATCTCTTCTCAACCCTTTCCACCACTGGGGCCCAAAAACTATCTGATCTAGGGTTATCTCCTAGAGGTAAGCCTAAGTATTTCATATGCCACTCACCTTTCTCACAACCTAAGGAGTTTGCCAAGCTCCTCAAGAGTTCCTCATTGATATTTTTTTTGATAAATAGTTCCTCATCGATATTGATTCCAACCATTAAGCTCTTAGACCAGTTAATCCTTAAATTAGACATTCTCTCAAAAAGTTTCACCACCAACTTCAAATTTCCACCCCCTCTCTACAATCTCCATCACAGAAAATCAGAATATCGTCTGCAAACTGCAAATAAGTGACCAAAACATTCTCTCTCCCTACAGACCAACCCCTAAAAAATTGCAGGCAATTTGCTCTTGAGGTTTGCATAGTACTTCAGCTGCCAAAGTGAACAAAAAGGAGAAAGAGGGTCACCTTGTCTAAGTTCCCTAAAGCCCTCAAAGAAATTATACACCGTCCCATTAATAATAATTGACTAGTGAGTAGACCGCAGGCAACCCTTAATCCATTTACACCACAGCTCTCCAAATCCACACCCCCTCATAATATCAATTAAGAAGTTCCAGTCCACCAAGTCATAGGCTTTTTCCAAATCCAATTTGACAGTCACTCCCCTTCTCTTTAATCTTTTTTGAGCCTCGACACATTCATTAGCAATAAGAATTTGGTAAATGGTCTGCCCGTCCTGCACAAAGGCCCCTTGGGACTATGAAATCAATGGGGGGATCACTTTCTTAATCCTCAAAGACAATACTTTTTCTATAACCTTATAAATGCTTGTGACTAGACTGATAGGTTTAAAGTCTCCGGGCTGTATAGCATTGTTCGTCTTTGGAATCAACGCTAAAAAAGTAGAATTTATCCCCGCACTGATTACCCCCTTTTATGGAAATCACAGAAGACTTTGAAAAGATCCATCTTTGATTATACCCCAACAATCTTGATAGGACGCCATGGTGAATCCATCAGGCCCAGGGGCTTTTGATCTATTCATAGAGAAAATTGCTTCCTTGATCTCTTCCTCTCCAAAAAATGCAGTTGATCCTCACCCAAAGTCTCCCCCTCCAACGCTTCAACCAGCCACTTTTCATTTAAGGCCTTCTATAGATAGATCTGAAATGCTCCGAGAAAGCCTCTGCAATCTCTGTCTACTTTGTAACCTCACTCTTCCCCACCATTAGTGGGCTAATCCAGCTCTTCCTTCTCCTTCCATTTGCAATGCATGGAAAAATTTTGTATTACCATCCCCATCTTTGATCCACCTCTCCCTTGATTTTTGCTTCCAACTTATTTCCTCTCTTAACAGAATTTCCCCTAGCTCCTTTTTTAGAGACCATCTCAACTCCCTATCACCGTCATCAAGAGAACCCACCACTTTGCTATCAATCGCCTCAATTTTGGGAGACCAGATCAACTTTTTTCTCCTCCAATCTTCCAAATTTCTCCCTATTCCACTCTCTAATCTCCTTCACCAATTGAAGTTTTTTTAGGAAATTTTGGCCCTCCCATAATGAAGATTGATCCAAGCTATTCCACCAAACTTTGACCTTCTCTTCGAAATCCGAATGAGTAAGCCACATGTTTTCAAACCTAAAAGGAATTGGGCCGCCATCATCACTCCTCTGAAACAAACAAATAGTCCAGAGATCTGATGTAATTCTAGGTAGAGTTCTCCCAGCTAGGCCAGTCCATTGTTCTTCCCTATCTAGAGAGACTAAGAACCTGTCAAGCATAGATAAGATGGGGTTTTCTTAGATAAGTTTCTCCACTTCATTTACATAGTTTTCAAGGCGCCAAGGCGAGGCTGGGCGTTAGGGGGGTGCCTTGTCGCCTAGTCACCTAGGTGATGGATTTTTTTATATAGAAAACATAGATCCTAGGGTAGTTCCATAGGTACCATAGCCATATTTCCTTAATAATTATTCATAATTTTCATAAGAAAAGTATAGAGTTCATGTTAAAGTATAGAAAATGTGTTGATTAGAAAAAATTTTAAGTTCTTCCTTACTTATTGGTTCACGTTTTAAAGTCTTTGAGGGTTCAATACAGCATTTAGCAATGTTTGTATTGATTACATCCTAACAAATAAGAAAATAATAAAAACAAATTAGTATATAAACACACAAAATGAATATTTTAGTTTAATAGTGCCTATTTTATAATTATAATGTCAAAAAATAAAGACTAAAAAAGTATTTTACAATACATAGTACAAAACTGCTTGGCGATTAGGCGAGGCGAGACCTCTTGTACCCCAAATGCTCCTGATCCATCTTCTGCCCAGCTCCTGAACTTTTGTTTCTTGCAAGAGGACCACATCTGGTTTCTCCTTTCTGAGAGCCTCTCTGATCAGTCTTCTTTTTTTCTCACTCCCTAACCCTCTCACATTCCAACTTAGGATCTTCATACCTCCTCTGCACCTGAACCCAAAAAAGAGAACTTAACCTAACAGCCTTCCCCACTACCTAACAGCCTTCCCCACTTCTACCCCTCCTTTTATTGCTTTCCTTATCATAGTCAATCTCACTTACCAGCTTTTCAACTTCGCTCTTCTTCCTTCTTCTATTCTTCTCCTTTCTTGAGTAGACCTAAAGGTTTTTCAAAGACGGTCCTCTTCTTTTTCCTCCTATGCAAAGCTCTATTTTTCACATAATCTTTCCTAGTTTATTGGTCTCTTTCTTCAGATACACACTCTCTTGTTTGGTCTCCCCACAACCTCTGTTCCCTCTCTTCTCCTTCTAACTCCGGAGCGTTCGGAGTTTTTAAACCACCTTTCTGCTCTTTCTCTACCCTCCCTGTCTCTCCCAGGTCTTATGTTTCCAAATCACTTCCAGGCTCTGTGGCAGGCAGATTGAAAGCATCATTTTTGGCCTTTGAGATAAGGCTGGATCTACAGACACAGGGGAGGACACAGTTTCAGCAAACTTAGTATAAGTTTTTGAAGGAATAACAGAACGAGACACATTTGAAGGAAACACAGAAGGGTAGAGAACTCCCTGTTCACTGCTTTCGCAAGTCCCTCCCAAAACAATCTCAAGCTGGTCAGACCCCTGTAAAGGTGAGAATTGTGCAGCTTCTTTTGAGAAATGGGTTTGTGTTGCTTTGTTTTGCATCCAGTTGCAACCCATGCCCTCAGCTCCTTGAACCTCCTTACATCTCAAAGTGGGACAGTCTAATTTTTCTTCCTTAGTTATAGGCAAGACCTTTCCGTAGTTAATAGCATCCTCACCAACCTCAACCTCCTTCACCAAAGCTGTAGGCAAGTCCTTTTGCAAATAAGATCTCCATTCCCAGATCTTCATCTTCCAGTCCTTCTGCTCGCCTTAGTCGAATTAAGGCTTCCTATGCTCGAGGGTTGGTAGAACTCTTCATCCCCCTCCAACTGTACATAATCCCAATCACTATCTGTATCAGTCTCCTCTTTTTCTTTCCTGTCAAATTTTGGTTTTGGACGATCTGGTTTGGTAGAGTTCTTTCCTGCTACAGACTTCCACACTAACCTTGTTGTCGTCCAAACACCTGACGTTTGAGAAGTTCCAGCTGAGAGCTTGGCCTTCGAGCAGACCTCTGCACCTTTCTAGGCTTCAAAGGCACCCAGCGAACTAATCAATGGGGACTATGATAGGTTCTGCTTACCGTCCCCCATCGACTTCAAAGAACAGGGCACGTGACTCACTAAAGAATCACGACGCACCTTATCTCCAAGGACCGGGCCCATGCCCCCAATTAAACCGGACCGGACTGGACCATCTTGCTTAGGCCGCTCTAGAACCAGCCCCTTTAAACTTGGCGCCCTTTTAATTGGCTTGTTGGACACGCCACCTTCTGAAATAGCTTCTGCATAAGTTTTCACAGGTGCCGTCCGATTCTTGTTATCAAGGGTCCTATTTTCATTAAAAGGGAAAACTTGTAGCAGCTCTTTTCTCCCCATCAGCGATTGAGATTCCACTTCGAGACACCTGTTTAAAACCTCCTTTGACCTATTCGATTCCACGTGACACCTATCCTCCAAGCCATTCCTCCCGGCCAACACACCCCGCCACATGTCACCCAACCATCCACCTCACCTTCACCGTCTTCCTTTCTCCTCCCTTCCCAAAAAGACACTTCAACTTCCAAAGCGAGCCACACCTTATACCACACACCTCCAGATTGAATGTTTAACAATCTTGCTATCTGCTCCGGCAAACCTCCAACCACTTCTAACTTTACAGCAGTCAGGTTCTTGACATTGAAAGCCAACAGCAGACCTCCCAACACAAGAGCACATTTATGAAAAATGGTTTCCTTCCAATAAATGGAAAGGCAGACCACATAAGTTGAGGATGAAGGCGCCACTGAAGGTCGGAATCTCATTTGACAAGGGGCACCACCTGTTTAACCCCACTACACCCTCTCTGGTCTCAACATTTGAAACTTCCAAAACCAAACTTCCGACATCCAACAGAGCTTTATCCCCTGCAAAAGGTTTAAAGAGAACCACTCTGTTTATTGCAAGCTTCTCTGTCACATCTTCCAAAATATGTTCCCAAATTGGGGATTCTTTTTTGAAGTGATCACATATCTCCTCTCCCATTCTTCTTTAGCACCTTCTACAGAAGGTTTTGCTTCTGTAGCTGAGAACCAGACAGACTCAACAAGATCTGTTTTAATCTCCTTTTGAGACCCTACTGTCTCCTGACTGCTAACATCCCCTGTTTTCTTGATCGCCGAGTCCTTCGCAAATGTAATAGAATCCCCAACAGATCTGTTAATTGAAATACTCAAATCATCTGATAAAGTCAAGAACTGTTGGAAGGCATCTGCTCTCTAATTCCACCCTAGTCTCCTTTTACCCTCAGGGATGCAAACCAACCTTTTCTTGCCAGGATTAAAAAACTCAGCCAGTTGCACATATGCACCACTCCTATTCTCCAGAATTTCATCCCAGCAAGTGGTATCGCCTTCCCTGTAAGGCTGTAACTATCTTTCCAGTTTACCTTCCATTGAGAGTGTATAGCTCCTTCGATGAAGCCTTTGAACCACAGTACAGCTTTCCCTTTAAGCAAAACAGTCGCCTTCGATTGCTCAACGAACTTCAGGACAGACCCATGTCTGGTTCTTACCTCTTCCAGAACAAAGTTTTTGGCCTCAACTTTGATTTTCTTCCTCCAGACATTTGCTCGAACAAAACTCCTCCCAAAGTCCATCCCGCTTCAAACTTTATAGTCCCATTGTATTGTATATCATATTCTTGTTCTTTTATTCTTTTTCCTTTTCAGCCCTATAAGGGCTTTCTTGTAATTGTACATAATATATAATATAAAGGGCTCTTTGGGGTGGGGGTTGAACTATACTGGACACCCCTTTAACTTTGCTTTGTTCTCTCTTTGTCTAGTATAACTGAGAAGATTGCCTAGAATGGTTTCAAAACATTCTCATATGCCATATCATTGAGCATACTAGTTATTCAAACTTTGGCTGAACTATACATATCAAATTGGTTCATGCTCAAATAGTGAGAAGCTCAGTCAAATTTGTTGTTGAAAAAGCAAATTCAAAAAAGACCAAAATCTTGGCATAGCAAGGCTAACCTAACAAATTTATACGCCCTGTATTATATTTAACGTACTTTATTACAATCAATAAATTTATATTGTTACCTATCAGGGAAAAATCTTAAAAGATTATGAAACAAGCCTAGATATTGTTTACTTAGCCTAAGGGTGACGGTGAACCTTATCATTTACAAGTACACAAATAGATCTTTAGCGGTATTCCAGAGAATGAAGTAAAACGTTAGAACTTCGTACCTTTATTGTGCGGTCTGCGGAGCCAGTACAGAACCATGTATTGCTAGGATTAAATGCAATAGATCTAACCCATCCTAAATGGCCACTAATGACCTGCACAAGTTAATGGAAAGAATGTCAATAAGCGATTACATACCCCCCACCCTGAAAACACACACATAATGAGAAGCAACAAGGAACACGAGATGTAAAATAAAGGTGCTTGCTGAACTCGGAGGAGCTCATATAGCTAAAAATCTTTAAGCAATAGCATTGCTAAACCCAGGAAAATATTGGCATCTCTCTAAATGCACAACACATAGATATCAAGGGAGTTGGATGCTATTGCAGATAGGTTAGCTAGATCAGGTGTAGATCTACCACCTCTGCATTATGAAAGCCCAATGCCATATTAAATTTTTCATCGGAGGATTGAGCTGTATAGTCATCTATTTTTGCACCAACTCAACAAATACTGTGAGAAGTGTCATTGGGAGCAATCTATCAATATTATGGATATCTATGACCCTTAAACCCAAATGGTTGCAGTTAATTCATCTTGGAAACTCTTTACTTTGAAATCAGTTGTTTCAAATTTTCAATCCATGTCTCCATAAATTGAAACACAAAACATTGAAACAACATTGATAAATTCTTTTCTTCCTTCCATATCATACACCAAAAACTTACAGATTTCATAAACCATACACCAAAAAGCATAATTGATAAATTCTTGTCTCTTGGGATATCAAGATTGGGCTTTGGCCTTGAAAGATTTTAACACTTCTAAAAGAAGGAATTCTGTTTTCAATTCATTGGCCTTTGTAATCAGACTAGGATTAAAGAAACAAGAGGCGAACAGAGAGAGAGATTGGAGAAGAAGACTATGGGAGTGGTGGCACCTACTTTCTTATTGTATTAGGGTGATATAAACATTAAGTAAAAAGACTATTATGCCCCTGTGCCATATGCTACATGACTTACAGCCATTTTGGTTGTAGAGGGTATGTGGTACACTGTAAAGCTTTTTCAAGAACTTTAGTTATCCCCATTTTTTACATCCATACAAGTACACTAATTCATTAACATAGTTTTTGTCCTACTTACAAAAATAACAGAAATATCAAATGTACAATAGGAAAAGGATATCATCTAATAACAGGTTTTTACAAATGGATAGTAATTACTATGAGATAATATGGTGAAATTTGGCAATTATTATTTATAAGAAAAGGCTTACCCTGTAGTTCTTCCATGGAGGATGCCATACAGGACGTGGCCATTTGCTTGGAATCCTTTCAATTAAAGCAGAAGTTGATGGATTCCTGATGACACAACAAATCAAGAAAAATTAACAACCATATCTTAGTATCTCAGTGAGAGAAGTATAGAAAAGCAACAAAATATACTTCAACAAAAGGAAAAAAAAAAAAAACTATGCAGCAAATGGAAAGGTCATTGATGCATATAGGTGTCCGTATGTTATCCAATCTGACAAAAATATAGTGTGAAGCAGATAATTGTCTAGAAAACATGGATATTTTAGGAAATGAACAATAACACATTTTACTTTGCAATTGAAACCAGTGTTTCTTTACAATCCTTCATAACTCTAGCCAAACAATAAAGGAGTTACAAATAATCATACTGGTGGCTATCTTTCATGTAAGCTAAATTATCAAAAGAAAAGAAAAGAAAAACTTTCATGTAAGCTAACAAAAGTTACTCGTTTTTTCCTTTTGGGTTGAAGAGAAGTAAAAGAAAACAAAAATATGCATCTAATGCATGAAAAGGGTGCTATTTGGTAAAATAACAGAAAGGAGCATTGTGAATACCTTTCAGATGTCCCAGGAACAGAGGCAAGGACCCCAGCAGTGCTTATATCTGGAAGACCTGCATCATTTCTGGCAAACATAAAACTAGTCAGCAACCACTCCAGTCAAGTGCCGGATCATCGCACATAAATAAATTGGTTTCATGCTGAGCCTACCAGGAATTTAAAGATAATATAGAATAGTGTTTAATTGACAAGAAAAACAGACATACGCTCTCTTTAGTTGCACGGATGGACCAACAACCAAAGAATTTTGAGCCCCTCCTGACTGCAGATCTCTAGAATCTTCAGGTCCTGAACATCATATTGCCAAAAAATCCTAAATTACCAGAAAAGCAATGAAAAATGAACCCTCAAACAACATTTTCTAAGCTAGCCCTTAGAAATGGTCCCAAGTATCCAGCAAGAAGGAAACAATTTACAGTCTGTAGCTCCGGCTGGATCTCCAAGATAAGAATTATGCACTGAGCATGATTCTAGAGCATAATAAGATGGAAACTGAAAGAGGTCCTAAATTATTAAGTAGTCAATTTAAAATAAAACTAAAACAGCTCCTATCTAAAACTAGAAAAATAGAACTTCTATCTAAAATAAAACCACAACAATTAACAGATAATAAAACCAACTGCCCTAAGACAAAGACTTGAACTAATAATAAGAGGGCATGTTGGTCACATGGTAATTTTGATCTTAAGTCAAACAGAAGTGATAAGAGTGCTAATTTCCAAATGCAAATTTGTTAAATATCATTACTGAAAATCTCAAATGAACCAATATTAAATATCATTTGGAAAATGCAGAATACCTAGTTATCAAGGTGTTGCCTAGGTGACAAGGTGTTTTCTGGGTGGCAGTTTTTACACCACACATGCATGTTAGGATTTAGGAATCCTCTTAGACAAAGAAATAAGGCAGACACCTTATCATATGTGGTATATTGTATTATGTTTTATTTGTTGTCTACGATACATCAGTTCATTTCTTTGTACTGAAATATTGTTCATTATTTATTTGCTCGAATTATCACAGCAATAATTCTGTGTTTGGATTCAATGTACTTTTACCTTGCTCATTTTTTCGATTCAATGTGTTGTAATACCTGTTTGTTTGGATTCATTATACTATCGATCTGTTTCTTTGCTTATTTTCCTAAATTCTTGAAAGGCTGACCACAGAAATCCATGCAAACAAATAACCAAAGTGCCTTCAAGCACTCCACAATTCAAGCCTGTGAAATTTTCAGTGTGTTTGTCCATCTCTGATTTGTATTACTTCAAGTAGCTTGTGTGATGTTAGATGCCTTGTATTCCTAATCCTAGGCCCCTTGAGGCAAATCCAAACAAGCCCATGTGGGGGGTTTGGAGGCAATGACACTGAACCAAATTTTTGGTCCTAAATATAATTTATGTTTTTCGTAGCAGTTCATTCTATTTTATGATTAGGGATCATAGATCAGTTGCATCGTTGTTGCATCTTTAGTAGAAACTTTGTTATTTAAGATCCTGTCTGCAACAACTAGGGCTTCAGGTATTCAAAAGTTTTTTTTTTCTTTTAAAAATTATGAGACCATTACCAGTGCATAAGCACAAATAAAAGGTAATTTAGAAGTTAATAGGTCATTACAAAGGTGTGAAAAAACATAAAAATAAGTAACCAAAAAAGAAAACTCATAAAAGGCATGTATCTGGACCAAGGCACAAGGCCCACAAGCACATGCCTAGGTGAACCAGGTCAGTGCCTTTCGAAAGGAGTTGCACCTAAGTTGAAGCAAGGCAAATGCCTTAAGATATGCCTTGCCTTTGCACCTAGGTGTGCCTGGGGCATATCTCTTAAAATACTGGATATAAATATGTAAAATAAAATGAATAAATTTCAAGTTTTCCCAAGATGAACATAACAAAATAAGCAAAATGAAATTACTAAAACCTTGATCTTCTCTCAATATCTTAGTTTGCAATAACTATCTTTTGACTGTTCCTATAGCATTACCACATAATCAGCACATGAGCTTTTACTAGCAATGACAGAAGAAAAGTAGGGATGCAAACAGATCAGATTGGATTCGAATCAGGGTATATCCGATCCGATCCGATAGTACATATCTGAGATCTGATCGGATCTCACAAATGGTGATTTGAATCTGAATCCGCTAAGGATGTCAGATATCCAAATCTGATCCAATCCAATTTACATTCTGAAAATTTTAATAAATTATTAAAAAGAAAAAAAAAACATTACAGTTTATATAAAGAAAAACAAAAAATATAAGTATTTTTCAACTATTTTCATCATATATATTATCTTTTTATAAAAAAAATTACAAAAAATGTAATATAAATATATTTATAAATAAGTATGTTAATATATACATGTATATTTATAAGTAAATATGTTTATAAATATATACATATATATAGGTTGGATCGGATCGGAGGTGATCCGAATTCGATCCAATTTTCAATTGGATCCTATTATCTGACCCAATCCGATCCAAAAATCCAACAGAGGGTTATCTCAATCCGAGAAAAATAGGATCGGCTTCGGATTGGATCATGATTCGATCCATTTCCACCCCTAAAGAAAAGGGTGCTGAAAATTGATGAGAAGTTGTATCAATGGTAAAGTAAAATAGGGAAGGAAAAATATTTTGAAATCTTGTGTTCTTTGTTTTACTTTTAAGCCCCCCTGGATCATGGCTGACCAATCAACCAATGTTCCAGATTTATATACTCACCGAACTTATAAATTAACCTCAAATTAGAAATATTAAAGAAACTAATAATAATAAATTATGCAAGAACAATCTAATACCTGGAAGAGCCAATACTTCAGAAAGAGCAGAAGCTTGATCTTTTGGAGCTGAATTGACTTGACTCGCAAGCTGGCTTGGCAAGTTTCTGATTGCCCCATATTCAGCATGTATCTTTGATTTGCACCAAACACCATATAAAAAAGTTACAAGGCAGATCACAGTTCAACGAAAGAGAAGCATTTCACAGAGGAAAGAAAACAAAATTGTAATAAACAAGAAACAAGAGGAACAAGAACATAAAGGTAATATCAAGGAACAAGAACAAGAACAAAATTGTAATAAACAAGAACCCTTGGCAGGGACAGGGAGAGCACTCCCTGGCTCCCCCCACCTCGGAGGTCCCCGCTTTGTGTGTGTGTGTGTGTCTTAAATTTGTGTAAATATTCTAAAACTATGATTGGATGTGCTTGAATATATTTCAATATGTTTGAATATATTTGGATCTATTTTGATAGGATTGTAATTGTAACTATTTTATTCAAAAAAAAGGAATGAAATGGAATAAAAAATAAGATGAATCTGACAGCATAAAAAGTGGCAAGGAGTGGGGATCCCCGACCAATCCTTGTTGAGATTGGGATGGGGAAAACCTTGTCCCCATTGGCGGGGACAAAGATGGGGATTTTCCTAGGGATGGTGATGGGGAGTAGCTCCCTGTCCCCCCTGCCCCATTGCCATTCCTATTGCCTTCATCTTATTTAGCATCTCTTTCACTTCATTTATTGTAATTTTATGAAGGCTCATGTTATTTATAACACTATTAGTATGATTAATATCTCCCTCCACTAATACCCTCTACATGTTGTTCATTTAATAATTTTGCAAAATAGTTTTTCCATCTTTCTTTGACTTCCTCATCTTTTATCAAAACTCTTTGATATTCATCTTTAATACACCTAACAAGATTTAAACCATTACCTTTCCTTTCTCTCATCCTTGCTAGTCTATAAATTCCCTTTTCTCACTCTTTAGTGTGCCTGGTTTATGATAGATCTCATCGTAGGCCTTAAATTTAACTCCATTTACTCTCTTTTTTAGCTTTGTTCTTTTCCAAGTCTTATCTATTTTTAGATTTTTGCCGATCTTTGTAACACGCTTGTTTTAACCCGAATATGTTTTTAACCTCTTCATTTCACCACCAAGTTTTTTTAGCACTTTTCCATTTCCCTTTAGATTCTCCTACAACATAAGAAAACCAAGGGCTATATTAACAAAGAGACAAACAAAGAAATATTTCATTCTAACATTTAAAATAATATATCATGAAAGGACACATTAATGCTCCAAGGAGTAAATAGAGCAAGAATAGACACCTTTCTTTTTCTCTAAACTTCTAGAGAGTAGAGAATATCCACCAACACCTACCCAACAACAAAGATCTAATATCAAGCATTCAAGCTCTTCCAAGCCACAGCCAACATAGTTACCATTCTTAAGGATTTTACTTGAGAAATATAAGAAAGCAATACCTACCAAAAATAAAGCTAATTCTCAAACCAATGAAACAAAGGCTCTAGCACAGTGATTATCTGTTGTATTGTACATTACTTCACACATTCATTCTGAACCTCTGCTAGTAATTTGAGAACAAGAAAGCTCCCCATTCAAAATATTAAAAAAAAATCACAAAACTACATTTTGTTCCTGAAAAGAAAAGCATAGTCAAAGAAGTTTTCATCATTCAATAACTTTATTTCCAATCTCCCACAAGCGGTTTAAACAATTCTCTCGTGTACATCTTTTTTGTCATTTAATGAAGTTTGAAGTTACTTGCTTCAAAAGAAAATAACAACAGACTATGGCTGTGTATGACATGCATTGCTAACATGGTAGACATGCCACTATTGTATTTTACTACGATGTTCTCCACCTTCTGATAACTTAATTTCATTGATTAGTTATCCCCTTACAGCATTATCACGCCATTCCAACTTCATCCACATCTATTTCATCCTAAACCTAAGCTCCGCTGGTTTTATCTGAAATGTTTCTGGTCTTCCCAATCAACTTGGTTCAGGCAAGTATGTTTCTCTGAAAAAGAAATTAAGATTGACCATGCCAACAACACTAGTGTACCTCCACAGAAACCCCTTATAACTTATGAGGGCGTTTGTACTACTGGCATTGGATAAGTTTATCAGTTTCACCCAAGACACTTCATGCCAAAGCAACCAAATTGTTGGTGTTACATTTCCTAAAAGTCCATCTTCATAAAAAAAAACCACACATCATCTATCTTAACTCCAATATGAATTCCATAATCACATAACATAATTGCAAGCCTATAAGATTATAATAACAAATGATGTATGGATCTTAATACAGGAAAAAAAAGTCTGCTCAGGGCTTCAACACCCTATGCAAAATGAGGGGATTGTTCAATATAAATGTTCTAATCAAGGAAAACAATACAAGTCATTTGTAAATTTATTCACAGGTCACGATCTTCATGTTTGACTATGTCTAATATGACCTCCCTAATCATGAATTGTGAGTCGGTGCTCTATTGGCATAAATCAATTCAAAGTTGCCCTTAACCATGGACATGGAAAATGTAAGCGCATGCTAATGATGGCCATCAAGCATCAATATGTATTTCAGCAGGGTCCCAACTCTATTGGAAGTCAAAACAGTTGTAACTTTGATTCTCTATTATCTTGCTATTTGTTGCAAAAATTGGGATAAGGATTACCCTCATGTCTCTTATGAATTATGATCTACTTGATCTGGCCCCTTCATGTTCAGATGATGGTTCCAACCAGCCTCTTTGGTTTACTAGGGCAACAAACCAGTATGTACTGCCTTGACATGCCTATATCAATTTTATACCGCAAATAAAGGTCATTAGTCATTACCCAAATACACGGTGTTAGATGGTCCTAGTTATTCGGGGTGTTGGGTGGTGGACCTGATATAGACCTGATCTTTGGCATCTTTTGCACAAAGTGGTTGCTCTCAGACCAACACAAGTTCTCATGCTTGTCAGACTGAGATTTTACCTTTGCACCAAACAATGTATTGTCCCCCTGCACATCAACAGTCTTGCTCGATGGCGAAAAATCAGGAAAAAAACTAACTATAACACTGTTAATTACACACCCAATGTTAACTATTACCTTGAGGGTTCTGCATGTTCCTCGAACCAGACTCTCATTCAGAAGAATGTGATATATATACCCCACAAAACTCATGACAAATAGTAATTGTCGCAGTTCTAGCTTGGGGATTGTGTGCTATAAACCATTTCAACGAAGATAAAAAAGGATTTAAATCGAAAGGTTTGCTCCGCATGTGAATTAACTAATCATAGCTAAATAATTTCAGAATAAAAACATTGGCACTCATAGAAACTAATGAAGTGGAAACCAGTTTAAGATGATACTGACCTTGTAGCTAATCCGCAACTTCTTACTGTGCCACATGCATACGAGGTAAAATAGAAAGATTAGAATACTATAACAACCAAATAATACTGAGAATGGAAACAGACGACAAAAAAAATCAAATTATACTGAGAATTGGTTCAAATAGAAGAACTTCATGGAAGCAAGAAAACAACTAAAGTAGGGGTTCCCTGGAGAAGTTTGGAAATATAATAGAGAGAAAAAAATAAAGCATGGATACCTCTCAGGATCGGGAGGGGCGAAGTGGCCATGTATGGGGGAGAAGAGATCGAGTGCTCGTTTTAATGACTTGAAGCTGAGTTTCTTCAAGGACTGTGGCTCGACAGGCTCCATCTCCGACGTCGGCCCCGGCATCTCTTTCCCTCTCTATTTTACTTTCGGCTGACTAAAGAGGGCGTGGCCAGAATGCTAACCAAAATAGAGGGGACTAGGGGAGGGCCGACAGTGTGCAAACTGTACCGGGTTAACTCGGACCCAACTCGAAAAAAATAAAGTGAGATTGGGTTGGTTGAATGTCGGGTTGACGTTGAAAAATACGAACCCGGCCTAACTTCCGCTTGAGACCAGCTGACCAGGGAAACCGACTCAACAATATACCGGATAGACACGATATGCCATGCACGTATCCAATCAAAACTCATCAAGTGGGTGTTTGACATCGATGTTGTTTTTTGAGAAAACAGCGTCATATCAGAAAAAAACGGTGCTTCGGAAAGTGGCCTCTTATTTGATACCGTTTTTTCAAAACAAATATTGCTTTATACCACATATTGGAAATCAGGAAAGTGTAGTCTAAAGTAATACCAAATTTGATATTTTCTCAAAAACAGCTCATTGTTGCTAGCAGTGCAATGATATAGCATCAATGTGGCATTATCTTAGACATTAGATAATATGACCAATATTGAAAACGGTTCTACTATGGTACCAAACAAAACCAATGTTGTTTTCCTATAAAACATCCTATGTGATAGCACTGCTTCCAAACAAAAAATAAACATTATTTTTTTAGAAAACAGTGCTTACAACTTACACATGCCCAACACCGTTTTTATGAAAAAATGGTACAATGTTCAAACACCAATGCCAAATACCTACCAAATTTCATACTTTTTAAGTCAAACAAAGCATCAAATTCGGGTTCTCTTTGGTCAAAGTTATTCTACTATCATGTTGCATCATGGCTATCATTATGTAGGGATTTGGGATTATAAATTAATTCCACCTCATAAATTTTTATATGTTTGTACAAGTAGTAAGTGACAAGTGAGGGAATTTATTACAATACAAGAGATTCTATAGCATAGGTGGGGGCTCGAAACAATTTATTAAAAAACGATAAAAATTTGTGATGAATAGCAAACCATAAATTCCCTCTTTATCGTACTCTAAATGACTAACTCATTGATTGATTTAAAGATTTAAATATTTAGATAATTACCATTTGCAAGTATTAACATTATATGGTGCTATTAAAATATTTTAATTTAATTCAGGGAAATATATTTAAACATATCTTGAATTTTCATAAATTGACTTAAACATACCCTAAGATTTTTAAATAGATTCAAATATACCTTGTGCGCTGATCCTATTAGACTAAAACGTACCTCCATTAGTGAAACAACTCATTTAATAATTTTCAAATCCTATTTTACCCTTTCAGATAGGGAAAGGAAGAAAGATAAGTGAGATGGAAGAAGAAGAAAATTAAGCCATTTCTAGATTAAAATGCACCAATACAACCCCTTTCATCATATTGGGGTGCATCAATATTTTGAACCTTGTGGAAGTAATGATGTCAATAGCTTGGGTTAAACGAAACTTCACCTTTTTAAACTGATATTATCATATTGGATTTGGCATTTGAGGCACCCTGGAGTAGGTTTTTAAAAACAAACATGAAGCCTATGTTGATTTGTTTTCCTTATAGGCTGGTCAGCCCATGATAGTGTTAGACAGTTTATGTATGCCCTTAGCTTCAATCTAATTTGATGTACTTTTGTTATTTAGTGGAAATAAATAAAGTGCATGTTTGATTCATGTTGTTTGGTTTAATTCTGTGTAAAAC
>NW_010729132.1:2290421-2323842 GCF_000365185.1 Nelumbo nucifera | reverse complement strand
CCTTTATGGCGTCCATTAGATGGATCCTACCATTCTTTCAGATAGATTAGCATATGTTTATAAATTTGGATTTACTCTTCA
The DNA here is from genome assembly GCF_000365185.1 of Nelumbo nucifera. The sequence goes on along the minus strand of NW_010729132.1, from coordinate 2,323,761 downwards.
TAAAGCATTCCTCACACTAAGTGACCATTCAAACAATTCAAGTGCTTGGGGAAGGATGACTTGAAAACTTTAGAGTTAAGGCTAGTTAAAGTAGATAATACCCATATCAAGAATGCATTTGAGACCATATTTTTAGGGTGATTAATTATTGGCCTAGATCGTCATTTATTGCTCAGGTGTAAAGCACATGGGTTTATCGTGTGACTTGTGCCACATATATACACACACATACACACGCACGCACACAGAAACCACCACACATGAGTTCAAAATTTTCATAGTAGAATTTGAAATTTTGAAAGAAAATGAAGGATAAAAAGGTTACAAGGTATCTTTTAGTCTTTCTGAAAAACTCAAGATATGTTTAAGTCCATTTAAGAAAACTCAAAGTATATTAAGTGTTTTACCCTTAATAAGCATGTTTTTTTTTTTGTATTGAACTGATAGCATGGCTGAGCCACCACTCAATTGATAGGCAAGCATGTGATTGTGTATGTGTGCATGCAACTATGCAGTATGAATATGCATCAATAATTTTAAAGGTAAATTACAACAGCCACCCTATACAACTATATTTCAGGAGACAATGACATTTAAACTCCCAAACTTTGTTTTACAACAAAGACCCTCCTCAACTTCTGAATCCCAACATTTTATCCTTGTCATCATCATTTTGTTTGTAAATTTCATAGAATATTCCTTTCAACATTTCTAAAACTTCAAATTACCCTTATTTCATTTTACGATATTACTTTGCTTTTTTTAACCTAGTTTTTTTCCTAAAACCCCAATTCTTACATGTTTCTCTCGACTTTCTTTCAAAGTTCATATTAAGGATGCCTTAAGAATGATCGGTTCATCAATGTCTTGAGAACAATTTGTACTCTATAATGCTTATTTTCATCATTTTGATATTTATTATTGTTAGCCCATAGAATTTTAAATGGGTAATTAAGTATAGTTTTACTTTCACCACCAATCAACTCTAATTTTTTGTGTATTAGGTTGGATTACGACCCATGTATGCATTAAAAATATGGACTACTAACTAGGGCTGTTCACGGGTCGGATTGGGTCGGTTTACAGGGATTTTCCCAACCGACCTGACCTAGTCGGGTTACATGAGGTGGAAATCAAAACCGATCCACTGATAGGCAAAACCGACCTGGTCGGTTTGAGTTGGGTTGAGTCAGTTTCGGTTGGTTTTGGTTTTGCTCCTGTACAAAAATGATAGAGAAGCCTAGAACTAGAAAGACACCTAATTCTAATTGTAATTGCCTAATGGGTTGCCTATTTGGTGTAAAAGACTATAGAAATTAGGATAGATACAATTTAGTTAAATAAGAACTAGAAGATAGGGTTGTTCTAGTTCTAGTAGAAGACTAGTTAAGTAGAAAACTAGGAACTACCGAACTAGAAAACTAATTGGTTCGGTTTGGTTCGGGTCGGTTTCGGTTTTCACATAAGAAAACCGAAACCGACCCGATATATCGTTTTATGATTTTGCCCAACCTGAAACCGACCGGTGCTGATGAAAACCCGGCCGACTCGGGTTGGATCGGTTCGGGTTGATCGGGTTGGGCCGTTCTTATGAACAACCCTACTACTAACAGATGTGGGTGGTTGGTGGATGGGCTGGCATCGTGGTTGTAAATGGATAAAATCAGGCAGTACTCAGTTTCAAATCCAATTAGAAATCTAATATCCAAATTCAATTTGATATTTGATGGATATTGAAAATTAAATCAATGTTTGAATTCAAGTTCAATTAAAAATTCAAATGTTATTAATTATTTTAGATATCTAATAAATATTTTATTATATACAGTATAAAGTTATATAAATTATGTACATAATTTAAATATCATATATAAAAATTCTATAAATTTTTTAAACATTTTATATATTATATAATAATTAAATAATTAGTTGAATTCAGATACTTATTGAATCAGAGGTTATATATATCCGAATTTGATCGATTATGACATTCGAATTATCTACATTCGATTGGATTACATTGAATCTCAACATTCAAGACTGAATTTTCAAATACCATTAACACCCCTAGTTGTCATTCAACCCAACCCATCTATTTCCCACCCCATAAGGCCTTAATTGGGATATAATGAATCTATGAACATGTATGACCAATGTGACAGTATTGTCCACTAAACCCCCTCCCTAAATTTTTGTAGTCCCTTCATGATAATAGAACAATCTTAATTCCTAAATCTTATATGCAACTCCTTTTTGTTTGCATCACATATAATGGGGTGAGCTGCACATGAATGCCAAAACCTGTAGTAAGTGTTTTTGAAACCTTTGGTCAGTAAGATAATGAAGGGTAACGTGAACAAGTTAGCCACATGCAATTTTTCTTTTTAAGCTTAAAAGGCCATTTGTGACTTGGTGTCATTCACCTCTTTTGCAGTAAAATGCAGTGATTGGTTACACATTTACACTACACCAATGGGCTTTGCTTGATGGTTAGATCAAGTAGGCACAAAGTTGTAAGCATGCTCAATGAGCACATAGAATTTTTTTTGACACATGTCCCTTAATATACCCCTAGCCTACCATTGAAAAAGATTAAAAATCACTTTTGACACTTATCAAAATATTTATCAAGATATTCATTAAATGTGCTTACTATATTGTGCCTACTAAATCCTGTCCCCTTTGTCTGCATCGCGTGGTTGCATTTACCTTAAAATAAGCAACTGAAAATGTTTCCCTGCGAGCTTGAACACGGAGAGAGTGATATCAAAGGAACTTAAGGTCTTTTTGGTTTATATTGGAATTGGAATCAGAATCAGAAATGGAATAGTCCATTTGGATTCTGATTCCAGACCCCTATTCTTGCGAACCAAACGGGGCCTTAAATCACTACTTTACAAATCTATACTAAGAATTGGTCCAAACCAATTACACTGAATATAATCATCAAATTTCCCAAAAAATTCAAAGTTATGTATAATATTTGTCCTAATCACTCGATTACCAGATCATGAATCCACCACATAACTCGAATGATAATATGAATGTTGATGGATGCATGACAATTAACGTACAACACAGCAAAGTTCATCCTCATTTACTTCAGCCCCATCCAAGTTACATTTATATATCAATCAATTAAACAGTTGAGTACAATTCAGATTAGCTGAATGCTTTAGCTATTTAGCGGGCTATAGAACCAAATATGAGGTTCCATGCCAGTAATAAATTGATGATCCCTACTGTAAACGATGTGGGCCCCAACCCCATGTATTTAATATTGACATATAACCTTATCATTGGTTCTACAGCTCACTAAACAACTAAAGTGTTCAGCTAAACCTTGCTCGATAATACTCAAGCCAGATGATTATTCTTCCTCCAAAAAGATAGGTAAGCACGATAGTACTCAAGCTGCTCAAGTTACTGAACACCATATATAGCCCTTGAAACCGACGGCTAGGATATGATCATACCTAGACTACACATCATCAATCCACAATAAGAGTTCAAACTATTTTTCCTACTGAAAGAAAGTGACAATATGGCAACTAGTGAAGTTCACATCTAATGATTAATGAACGTATTTAGAGAATCTCGAGAACTCCAATAAAATGAGAAAATTGAAGACGTTTCGTCCCCAAAATCCAACATCTAAGTTTCCACAATGAACGTAGCTAACACCTTTTGTAGGCTGGAATGTAAGAGCCTGAGCATGCAGCCTGTACAGCCATACAAATTAAAACAATCACTGACCAACTTAATAGAATATCCTCTCCAAGATTAACCAAACATAGATAACAGGTAAACATTCAATATTCTATGCATGGACATTATGAAGATGCCTATCTTCACTCTACCTTACGCTTATAGACCTTGTGATCATGATCATCAACATCATCAAAGCCTTATCCCAACTATATGGGATCTCCTACATGAATCCTGCTTCGCCATTCTGTTATGATTAATGTCATATCAATCGTTAAATTATTAGCACTTAAATCATTTCTTATTACTTTGACCCATGTCCTTTTTGGTTTACCCCTACTCCTTAGGTCCCTTCAATTTGCAACAAATCACACTTATACACCTTATAATCAATCATCTTTTATTATCTCATAACTCATAAGCATTTAATTGATGATAATTATGATCTAGATATGCTTACTATTTCTAAAAGAATATGGTAAGGGTAACCAAATGCCAACCTTTGACATTTTGGAATAACAACATTGTAGAACTTTTATCTGACAGACTACTAGATGTGATCTCCTATGTAATTATATATACCAAGTGGTACATCTAGTAATGGTTCTATTTATAAGTAATGGAGAGCATTCTTTCAAAAAAGGCAAACCCCAGGCTAAATTAGAATCATATGCAACAATCATTTTGAAGGTGCCTTATTAGGTTGTGTTGATGAATGATTTTTGAGTTGGGTATTAAATAGGTGATTTAATATATTGTAAGTTGTACCTATGGTCATTAGAGTTTAAACAATTTAAGCTATGTAGGACTTAAATGTACACTGCTACGTACAGTTATACTCATAGTTTATACACAGTAACATGATTTTGTACTCTACATATAGAATAATACAAAATACAATGTTTTGTACTTTACATATTTGTATTTGTACTCTTTCCAAACTGAGCCTTGAATACCAATTGGTAGATTTAATAATAAATCTATTAAGAATCATAAAGAATGTAACCTAGGGTGTTCAATTTGGGCTAAGTGCATTCAAACCCAGATGATCCAAACCAACCATTTCTTGACCTTCAGGCTGGCACTTTTATAGGGCACATAATGTAGATTATAGGCTTTGGTTGGGATTTTGGGAGCTACCAATGACAATAAGTTCGGTTGGGATTAGATGGACATATTGGGTAATCCCAAATGTACAAGTATAATACATAAAATGATAAATAACAGTTTTTATCCATAAACAACAGTTCTTTAACTAGTGCCTAGAGAGAACATAAGTTTATGTCTTGTTGATTTGGTGCAAATAAACATGGGCGGCATTGAGGTTGGATTATGAATTTGGTTGACAATCAGCTATCATGGTTAATTGCAACCCAAGGTAGTTGCACTAGTACTTGTTATATAACTTGCTACTAAATTTGTAGCATTGTCTTGTGCAAACGAAGTTACAACCCAAAGATGCAAAAATCAAGGGTCAAGAAGAAAAGAGACCCCATAGTTGTCAAGGCAATGCCTAGACGACAAGGTGCCTTTGGAGGCTCGCCTCTCCTAATCGTCAAGCAGTGCTATATACTAATTTCTTTTTATTATTTTCTTATTTGTTAGGGTTTAATCAACACAAACATTGCTAAATGTTGTATTTAATCCTTGAAGCCTTCAACACCTGAAACAACAAGTAAGGAAAAACTTAAATTTTGTCTAATCAACATGAAGTTCATAATTTTTGAATTTTCTTCCACTTCTTCTTTTCCTATAACAACATAGGGGTTCAACCCATATATATATTTATATATATATTTTTTTAATTTTCTTTCTTTATTCTTTTTTCTTATGAATATATTGATTTTCTATACTTTAACATGAAGTTCAAACCTAAGGAACTACCCTAGGATAATATGTTTTTTACTTAAAAAATCCATCATGGGGTGGGGGAGGGGGTGGAAAGGCCAAAGGGGGTAGAACAAGTTTAACAAGGGAAATGTAAATGCCATTTAAAAGTTATTAGTCATATGATGCTTTCGAATCCTAATAAAACCTATACAAATACAAATCTTCACGTTTAACTTGTATTTATGTTCCTTAAATTCAACTTCTCATTTAAAACCCTTTTTTTTAATAGAACCAAATGTGCTACACAAGACGGGGGGTAGCACGTCCCCACAGATCACCAGAACAAATGAAAGCTAAAGGTGATGAAAGCTTACAAGGATTAATAGAAACCACACCATTGATAGATGATTGCGCTTCATGAACCAACCAGTCAACAACTTGATTTGCTTCACATAAGACATGTATGTAGGCTATACCATTCACAAACAAATCCTTCATCTCCAGGCAATCTTGAATGATGCTTCTAAGGTTCCATGGCGGGGCTTTCCTTTATTGCAGGCAAGTGATCACAAGCTTTGAATCTCCCTCTATGACGAGCAGATAGTCTTTGACATTCCATGTCAAATTGTGGGCTTCCCAAGCAGCCCAAGCCTCTGCTACATTGATAGTAGTAACTCCAATAATATAAGCTTTTTACATCAATGACTTGCCCTAATTGGTTTATTGTAATACTATCTACCGAGCAAACATTACCATCATAGCAAGAGGCATCAAAATTAATCTTTATCATCCCAACCTAAGATAATTTCCAAATAATGTGTTTCCAAATCTTAGTGTTGTTAGTCTCTTTTTCCTTAATAATGGCATCATGATATTCCACAAATGAGTTAAGGACCCTTTCAATGATCAAACGGGGGGGAGATAGAAGTGTTGTTAAACACACTTTGATTTCTAGTCTTCTAGAGATACTACAATATGAAAACATATTTTTCTAAAAGCTTATCTTCATCTTTTAACAGATCCTTACAGATATTGGTCCACCAATCTCTTAGAAAAGAGTTTTGTTTCCCTAATCCACTACAATTTGGATTGACCATCATCCAAGTTTGTTTTGCAATTGTGCAATTTCTAAATATATGATTTAATCCTCTTCCTTTCCACAAAGATTATAGTCACCATTTATATTAAATCCTTTTCTCCTCAGGAGAGATTTTGAAGGGAGTTTATTATTGAGGAGCAAAATGACACAATCATCTGTTTCTTCTCCAAAGAAATAACATGGTTATAGAGATGCTGATGGAGGGCCAACTCGAGACCCACCGAACCAACCGGCACCAGCTCAAGCTTAGAAAGGATTCCTTATGCCAACCAACCTGCATCGGATGATGGTGATCACATCGAACGATGGACGTTGAAGGCATAGACATCAAACGAAGGACGTCGAAGGCATGTTGAAGAAAAGTTCGAAGTTGCTTTACAAGTTCGAATTACCTAGTTGTTTTACTCTATAAGTTTACTAGTGTTTGTTATAAATACTCCTGTTTCTAAGCTTAATAACACACACAAGAATTTCTTCTATCAATTCTCTCTACTAAGGCTCTACGCCTAGTTCTTTAAGTGAGGCTTTCAAGTCTGAAGCCGAACTCGATCGCCCGGGTGCTTGTAGCGTTAGCTCAGTCGAGTGCGTCATGCTGCGTCAGGTGGTATCAGAGCCAGAGTTCGCCCAGTTAGATGGCCAACCAAGACGGTAGCAGTTGCAACCAACCCCGTGACGGAGATCAGGGGTTATAAGCTGTTTGGAGAGCAATCGAAGAGCAGCGAACAACCACTCGTAACATGAGCAACAGTTGGCAGAGATCGTTGGACAACTACGGACTTTGTTGCGGGAGGATGTTCCAAGGAATAGGGATAACACATTGCACCAAGTCGGAGGAGACAACCACGGTAGGCCAATCATTGATCATATACCCAGGAACCCTATTATTGATGATGATAGCGACGTCAAGCTAGAGTTCGGCGTTGCTCCAATTATTCCCGGTGATGGCAGGACCGGTAGGAATTGGCAAAACCATGGCAATTTCAATCGCCGTCGGAATGATGATGAGTTTAAACTCAAGGTGGATATCCCTACTTTTAGTGGAGATCTGGATATAGAGGGCCTTCTAGATTGGATCACCGAGGTCGACCGTTTCTTTGAGTACATGGAGATCTCGGAAGAAAGAAGGGTGAAACTAGTAGCTTTTCGATTGAATAGAGGAGCATCTGTCTGGTGGGAACGAATGAGGGAGACTCAGATCAAAGAAGGAAGAGGTCCAGTTCGAATGTAGAGACACATGAAACAATTAATAAGAGGTAGGTTTTTGCCTCCTGATTATGAGAAATACATGTTTGAACCGTATCAACGATGTGCGCAGGGAACGAGAAGTGTGAACGAGTACACCTTAGAATTTCTGAGATTGGCTGAAAGGAACCAGTTGTCAGAAAGTGACAATCAACAGGCAACCTGTTATTTGAGTGGTTTGAAGCCTGCTATTCGAGACAATATTGGAGTCCAGATGGTTATGAGTGTGCAGGAAGCGAGGAACTTAGCTTTGAAGGCTGAGTTAATGTTCCAAGAGAGGACTTGAGCCGATAATTATTAACGGTATAGCGGGAACGACAACAGGCCCGCAGCAGTTGACAAGGGCAAGCCAACTCAAGGGGTACAACCCTCCCACCCGCTGAATGTAGCTAACACCAGTAAGGCCGCAACGGGAGGAAACACTCGAGGTAATACTTCAAACCCTCCAAAAACCATTAATCCCTATGCAAAACTTGCTCATTTTAAGTGCTTTAAGTGCAATGAAGTTGGGCATAGGTCTAATGACTGTCCCAGGAGAAAGGCAGTTAACATGGTGGAGAGGGATGAGGAAGAAGTTGGTGATGACGAAGTATATTGTGGGCCCGATGGAGAGGACGAAGAAGGTACTTATGAGCATGAAGAGTACACGTGTGTTGTGAGGAAGCTCATGCTATCTCAGAGAAGTAAAGATGACACACAACGACACCAATTGTTTTGCACTAGGTGTACGATACAAAGTTAGTTGTTTTAATTGATTATTGATAGCGACAGTCAGGAGAATATTATTGGCAGAGATGTGGTGAAGAAACTGCAACTAATTCTTGAGAAACACCCAAACCCTTACACGATTGGTTGGATCAAGGAAGTCGGGGGCGTACGTGTGGAGGAACGCTACAAGGTTCCATTCTCTATTGGTAAGTATATTGATGAGGTTTATTGTGATATTGTGGATATGGATGCTTGCCACATTTTGCTTGGTAGGCCTTGGTAGTTTGATGCAGATGCCAAACACTTGGATAGGAAGAACACATACCAGCTTGAAAAAGAGGGTGTGCACTATACACTGTTACCTATGGTGGAAAAGAACCAAACCAAGGCTTCGAAGGTAGAGGAGAGGAATTTTCTTACCATAACACATCGCCACTCTGAGTTTGTAAGGGAGTGTAAAGATACCCGCGAAGTCCACTTACTGGTTATAAAAGGGGAGAGTACGAGTGAACCACTAGGGGAGAACAAAATTCCAGTGGAAGTGCAAGGACTGCTCAACGAGTTTCATGATGTAGTTCCTGACGAGTTACCTAATGAGCTTTCACCCATGCGAAACATTCAACACCACATTGATTTTGTTCCTGGTGCTAGCCTACCTAATCTGCCACACTACAGAATGAGTCCTAAGGAGAATGAGATCTTACGGGAGAAGGTGGAAGAACAGTTGAAAAATGGACACATCCAAGTTAGCATGAGTCCTTGTGCGGTACCAACATTATTGACACCGAAGAAAGACAGGAGTTGGAGGATGTGTGTTGACAACAGATTAATCAACAAAATCACTATTGGCTACAAGTTTCCCATTCCTAGGTTGAATGACATGCTTGATCAACTTGATGGGGTTGTGGTCTTTTCCAAGATTGATTTCAAAAGTGGTTATCATCAGATCAGAATTCATCCCGGAGACGAGTGGAAGACAACTTTCAAAACAATAGACGGATTGTTTGAGTGGTTAGTCATGCCTTTTGGACTAACTAACGCACCAAGCACCTTCATGAGACTGATGAATCAGGTACTACGTCATTTCATTGGTAAATTTGTTGTGGTATATTTTGATGATATTTTGATTTATAGCAAAGCTGTTGATGAGCACATAGGACATATCCAAGGGGTATTGAGTGCGTTAAAGGAAAATAAACTATATGCTAATTTAAAGAAATGTACTTTTATGAGTGATAGTTTATTGTTCTTGGGTTTCATTGTAAGCAATGATGGAATTAAAGTGGATGAGGAGAAAGTGCGAGCCATTAGGGAGTGACCAACTCCAACGAACGACACCGACGTAAGGCGTTTTCATGGGTTAGCAACTTTCTATAGGCGATTTATCAAACACTTTATTAGTATTGTAACTCCTATCACTGAGTGTTTGAAGAAAGGTAAGTTCCAATGGGGAGAGGAACAAGAGCAAAGTTTTTCCCTAATAAAAGAGAAGTTATGTACCGCTCCTGTCTTAGCACTGCCAAGCTTTGACAAATTATTTGAGGTTGAGTGTGATGCTAGTGGAGCGGGCATAGGGGCTGTGTTATCACAAGAGAAAAGACCAGTTGCTTTCTTTAGTGAGAAGCTATGTGAAGGTAGAAAGAAGTGGTTCACTTATGATAAAGAGTGTTATGTTGTTGTGAGGGCACTGAAGACCTTGGAACACTATTTGATTGCTAAAGAGTTTGTCATTTACACCGACCATCAAGCTCTTAAGTATTTAAGTAAGCAAAAACAGTTGATGAGTGATCTACATGCTAGGTGGTCTGCTTTTATTGATAAATTCTCATACAAAATTGTGTATAAGGTTGGACAACAGAATACAGTGGCAGATGCTTTGAGCAGGCGTGTAGCCCTGATTAAGTCTCTCAGTATCGAAATTGTGGGCTTTGAATGTTTGAAAGATCTGTACGCCCAGGATGAAGACTTCAAGCAGGTTTGGGAGAAGTGCATGAACAGGAAACCAGCGGGTGATTTCTACGTACATGATGGATTTCTTATGAAGGGAGACCAATTGTGTATTCCTTGCATATCCCTTCACGAGAAAGTCATTAGGGACTTGCATGGTGGCGGCTTAGCAGGACACCTCAGGAGGGGCAAGACGATTGAGGTTGTCAAGGGGCGTTACTACTGGCCTAAACTGAGACGAGATGTGACCACTATCGTGAGTAGGTGCTATATATGTCAGATAGCTAAGGGACATGCCCAGAATATTGGTCTTTACATGCCTTTACCAGTTCCTACTGCTATTTAGGAAGACTTATCTATGGATTTCGTGCTGGGCTTGCCGAAGACTCCGCGAAACATGGATTCCGTCTTTGTGGTTGTTGACCGGTTTTCCAAAATGGCACATTTCCTCCCATGCAAGAAGACCGCGGATGCAACAGCAATAGTCAAACTATTCTTCAGGGAGATTGTCCATTTACATGGGGTGCCTAAGATCATTACGTCGGACCGAGATACAAGGTTCCTAAGTCACTTCTGGATGACCTTGTGGAGGCTATTTGACTCGTATTGAATTTCAACAGTACAACTCATACGCAGACTGATGGGTAGACAGAAGTGGTAAATCAAACTCTGGGTAACCTGATCCGCAGTATTTGCAGAGAGAGACCAAAACAATGGGACTTTGCCATAGCCCAAGCAAAGTTTGCCTACAACAATGCAGTTCATAGCTCTACAGGTAGATCCCCATTTTCTATTGTTTATATGAAAGTACCTAACCATGCTTTGGACTTGGTGAAGCTACCCAGGGTACTAGGTCTTAGTACTTCAGCAGAACAGTTGGCAAGACAAATCCAGTCAGTACAGAAGGAAGAACATAAACTTCAACGGACCAATGCGAAGTATAAACTTGTAGTTGATAGGCATCGAAGGTACCAGGTGTTTGAGGTCGGGATGAAGTCATGGTGTTCTTAAGGAATGAGCGCATACCCGTTGGGAAGCATAGCAAGCTAAGGCTTAGGAAGTACGGTCCGTACAAGATTATTAAGAAGATCAATGACAATGCTTACGTAGTGGACTTGCCAAATCACATGGGTATTTCCAAAACGTTTAATGTTGCTGATCTTCATCATTATTTGCCAGAAGCGACGCTTGCATATCCTGATCATGACTCGAGATCGAGTTCTTTCCAAGTGGGGGTGAATGATGGAGGGCCAACTCGAGACCCACCGAACCAACCTGCGCCAGTTCAAGCTTAGAAATGATTCCTTATGCCAACCAACCTGCATCGGATGATGGTGATCACATCGAACGATGGACGTCGAAGGCATAGACATCGAACGAAGGACGTCGAAGGCATGCTGAAGAAAAGTTCGAAGTTGCTTTACAAGTCGAGTTTCCTAGTTGCTTTACAAGTTCGAATTACCTAGTTGTTTTACTCTACAAGTTTACTAGTGTTTGTTATAAATACTCCTATTTCTAAGCTTAATAACACACACAAGAATTTCTTCTATCAATTCTCTCTACTAAGGTTCTATGCCTAGTTCTTTATGTGAGGCTTTCAAGTCCAAAGCCGAACTCAATCGCCCAGGTGCTTGTAGCATTAGCTTGGTCGAGTGCGTTATGCTACGTCAGATGCAGTCTAGAGGGGCGAACTTCACAAACGATAGAGGAGGATGAGGAAGAAGTAGAGACTTTGGGAAAGAAGATGAACAATACTCCAAAGGATTTTCGAAAGCTCAAATCAATTTTCCTTAACCACTAAGTTTAAATAGAAGAGGATTAGTCCACATGCACTACCATGTGGCACAACAGGATTTCACCGAGGAAATCACTTTCAAAGGTTTCCGGTTCATATTATTTGCTCATTAGCCCTTATTACACCTATCATTACTTGTCAAGAATTTAATGCATGTGTAATAGGCACGTCATCAATCATGCCCTTCACGCATGTCACAATAAATGAAACGTCACCCCCCTCTTACTTGCCCGTTACAAGCACCAACATCCAACACTTAACAATTTATAATGAAAAGCGAAGCTTCCCTGCTATAATAGAATTTACTACTATGATCCAACACTACCTTTTTTTGTCACATATGTTTATAGACAAAAATTAGGGATAGAAATGGGGTGGGTTTAGTAAGGGTTTTGTAAATTCTAGACCCTATTCGTCTTTCTAACCTCTCAATCTGTGGCTGTCCCAAAACCCGTAAAGGGTCGGATTTTAAGAATTCAAACTCTCTGTGCACATGAAAACGTAAAACTCTCCCCAATCCTACAATGAATAAGTAAAATAACACAAATATATATTCTTCACATAAAATTAAACACCTAATACATAAAGTTTATATGTTTTCCAACAATATGCGGGTTGGGGAGGGTCAGGTTTAGCCTAATACCATACCCTGCCCATATTCATATGGGCTGTAGAATCCCAAAACCCGTTCCCACCTCAAAACATGCCCTTCATGAAAAAAATCCACCCTATCAGGAAGGACAGGGACAGATACCCATTGGATATGGTAGAAATTGGCATCCCTAACAAAAATACTTTTGTCAATAAGTAGGGGGCTTATTTGGGTAAATCGTAAAATGACCAAACCCAATTTTAACAAATTTTACTTATAAATATGGATTTCGTCCTTATGGAGATTGTGCCATGGACACTTAAGTAAACAACCATAGCACAATCACATTATATCACGAGTCTAATTCTCCGCACTCAAATAGCAAGTGAACTGTGCTAAAAAGTTCCTAACCATAATTGATAATCTAAAGAAACCCCCTACAACACAATCTCACTTAGCAATTGAATTACAACAAATCAGAGTTCTTGTAGTGAGATGCGAGAGGCCATCGTCACCATGCAATACAGTGACGCAGCACATACAGTGACGCAATAATTCCTTGTGCTGCATGCAACACCAAAAGTGTTGTAGCGCAATAACATAATGTAGGTTAGCCATAATGCATTATTTGAGCACTATAATGTAATCAAGTAACACATAAGAACTACAACAATGAACCATCACATTGAAACTTCAATCAAAACAACTAAGGCATGAGAGGTTTCTAGAAGCAAGGTTGTAGCCGAATTTGTGCTCGTATGTGGACCCCAAAGTAAAAGCTCTGTTTGATTATGCCTCCAACTTCCATTAAAAGCTCCATTGTAGCTTTGTGCAACCTCTCTTCTCCTCTATCTTTTCCAAAGCCATCTATGGTCTTTTAGGTAGATCCCTATTGTTACCTTACCTCCCACTCACTAGACTTATTCATAGGTTGAGCTTTGTCTCTATAAAATATCACTATCACTTGAAAAAAGAGAAGAACAAAGAAAAAACATATTATATATTATAAAATATAGTTTTATCATATAATAGATTATCAAGTTAGGCTCAGGCTCGAGCTTTTTTGAGAAAGCCCAAAGCCCAACCTAAAAGAAGGTCGGGCCTGGTGTTTTGGGCCCAAGCTCAAGTCTACGGGCCAGAAGTCATGTCCAAGCCCGACTTAGAATGAACCGAGCCATGAATAGTTCTACCATTCACACAAGCATCGCCAAAGAATCGAACAATGCCACAAAACAAATGTCAAAAACCTACAACAAAGATCACATGGGCTCGAATCTACTAGACTACTTACTGCCTATAGTCTGTTACCACATCTCTACCCACGGTACATTATAGCTGTATCTCTCTTATCATTCATTCATGGGGAAATGCTCCCAATACATAGCAGTAGTGTTTTGTGGATAAAGATGGAAACACTTTATGGATAGCGGATCCAGAATGAAATTATACAACTTAAAGAAGACTCCCATAACAATGAAGCTCCTGACATGCCGGATCACCTGCCAATTAGGAATGAGATCTATTCCTCGCACATGGGCGCCTCACAGGCACATCCATCATGCATTGGGAACATCTCCCGTGAATAATAATTTATAACTACTGGAGATGATCCCAATGCATGGTAGGATGTGCACGAGATCGGTGTGAATCACCTTATGTGAGGAGTAGATCTAATCTCCACAAATACATCTACTATGCATTGAGAACATCTCCAGTAAATAATAACTTATAAGGGAGTGAGGCGCCCTGAAGAACAGATCCGATCTCTGTTCCAAACACCCTATCAAGTAGCAACATCATCCGACACCGTACATCTCATACATGGCGGTTCCTACTTTTATGGTGGGTTGCAGATGTACGGTGTCAGATGGAGTTAGTTTCAGTATCTCCATCCGAATGGACCCGATGCTAATCAAGTACCCGACTTTGGGAAAAATATGGGCTGTTTGGAAAAAAAAGCCTGCGCAGTGAGCTGTTTCCCCCCGCTTGTAGTTAGTTTCAGTGTCTCACACCCCCAAGAACGCCAAGCCCATACCTAGACCATCCCGAACCCAATTCAAACTAATTTTGGACCTAAATTTTGACGCAGGTTCGGTTCCAACTTACCATTGGCCCGGCTCAATACTCGCCATCGTCGTCACACGTGCCATTCTATTTGGTCCAGTAATCCTCAAACTCAAAGCACCGTAACAAACAAGAGAAAACCCCCTCTGCCGTCTGTAACCAAAGAGAGAGAGAGAGAGAGAGTGGGAGAGAGAGTGAGAGATGGCTTCAGGCTGGGGGATCACAGGAAACAAGGGAAGGTGTTATGATTTCTGGATAGATTTCAGCGAGTGTATGTCTCGTTGCAGGGAGCCCAAAGACTGTTCTCTTCTCAGAGAAGACTATCTCGAGTGTCTTCACCACGCCAAAGAGGTGTTTCATCCATTCTCACATGATTCCTTAGCCTTCATCTTCTTATTTATTTATCTTTTGTGTCGTTCAATTTATCTTTCCTCCATGATTGATGATAGCAGCAAAAAAAAAGGTCGATCTGATCTGCTATTGTTACAACGATTCAAAACCCTACTTTTTTTTTTCTAGATTTAGCAGTGAAACAAATCGAAACTATATTTCTGGACTTTATGACGTATTTGAATGCTTTTTTGGAGTTTATATTTATTGTTCTTTTACGAAACCATTCTGTATTTTTAATGTAATTTGATATCGCCCAACACAAATCGGGGAAGGGAGAAGGGGGAGTTACCGATGATTTTTTCTCACCTAACACAAATCGGGGGAGGGAGAAGGGGGAGTTAAC
Source organism: Nelumbo nucifera (assembly GCF_000365185.1). The sequence goes on along the minus strand of NW_010729132.1, from coordinate 2,308,040 downwards.
CGATGATTTCTTTCATAAGGATGGCAGGCTGTTGCTAATTTTTATCCTCATAGACAGCTGGTATTGCAGGAATAGGATGCACCACTTTAGGGGCAAGTGAAAATTGACTTTGATGAAGGCACACTACGCAATTCCGTTTCTTTTAGAGTTGGAGGAGCCTTCAGGGGTCTAACAGGAAAGGCAAAAGGGGGCTAGAGAGGGAGAAAGACTCCCAGGTGTTATAGGTTGGACGTTTTCTTCTTCGGATAGGCAATGACTCGTAGTCAATTCATTGGAGAGCTACGGTCATTGGGTTAAGATGTAGCGAGTAACAATTTATTCCTAGGTTGTGAAATCCATTGCTGATAGTTACAAAGGATTCGCTGGAACTGGAAGGAACTCATTGTATTTGGGAAACATCACTCCAGGCTGATTTGGGGTGACTATGTTGTTTCGGTAGGGTAGCATTTTGTGGCTTTCCCTCAGGATTGTTGTAAGGGACTAGGGGAGTAAGGAGTACTCGTTCTGTTTCCCTGTTTTGAATCATTACCTGCTCATTTTATATGTTTAATAAAATTATCTGATAGCTTTCCTATAAAAAATAGGTATAACTATGGTGCCATTGTCTTTCAGACTTGTTTAAGTTAAAACTTGATGTTGATGGTAAAAAAATTTTCCAGTCCAATTCTGGTGCACTTGTAATGTGATGAGTGTTGGCTGTTCTTCATTGGTAGATTGGATGTCATGCTATTGAAATTAAAGATCTTTCTCCTCTAGTGAGTCTAGTCAGGCCATCAGTCAGAAGTGAAACTCACCCCCCTTTTCAAGGACTGGTCAAGATCAACTTTGATGTTGCTTCTCATAACTACTTGAGGGTATTCAACTCATGGCACAGCGGTGGAGGGAGATTATCAGGTGGTTATGTGCTGGTTTAGGGATGTGGCGGAGAGACACTAGTCTTCTGGGGACTACATTGGAGAGGCTCAAGCTCTTGCATCTAGAGTGAACATTTTGTTTAGATGGGTTTTATCTAATATTTTGGTTTGTAGTCTAGCACGAGTTTGTGTGTGGAGATATGCATTTAGGGGCTAGCCTCACAGGATAATTGTACATTATACTCATAAAATATGAGCATGTACCGGAAATGCATTTGTTTGCCTTGCTGGTGAGGTTTATGCTGAGTTGGGCTTTATATACACAGTTTGCCTGGTAATGTGCTATTCCTATATTTTTCCTCATTAATGCATTCATTTATCTTATCAACTATTATTTCTATTATCATCATCATATGATGATTTGACTGTTATTATGAAGTATAGAGATAATAGAACACAAATACTAACCCAGGTTGTATGTGCCCCAAGACGTAGACTGTGTTTTTTCCTCTCTAACTAGAGCATCCCAAGAGCATTTTCTGATATAACCAAAGTTGAAACTAATTTAAGCTCAATACCAGGTCTTTGGGCTCCCTAATTTGTTGACAGAGCTGCCATTGGCTTACAGCGCCCTTTCTTGTATCAGTTTACAATTGTCTCTGTATCCCCTTCCGTTTCCAAGTTCCCATAGCCTAAAGGTCTTCCTAGTCTCAAACCTCGAATAGGGCCTCAGTACCCCACCAGAACATCCCCTTTACAGTCTCTAAAAGATCTACCTATGCTTGAGTTGTAAGGATTCTCATATCTGCAGCCATCAAAGTTATCTTTGATTTGATTAATTGGAGGGCAGGGGGTGTCAATCAAGAACCTTAGTGTCCCTTCTTGTAGATGTTGATTTGTTGCTTGCCATTCTTAATGGCACCATCCTTTGTAAACATTGAGAACTTGTTCAACGTTCAACCCCAATGAGCAATCTGGTGAAGATGAGCTCAATCAATGCCTCCAAGGTTTGTACTTTGTTTAAAAAAAAGAGTCTTACTTCCACTTTTCCTATATCATTCAAAGTATGGTTGCTTTTGTGTAACTCATAAAATTTTCCATGTTTTCATGAAAAGAAAAAGAAGGGACTGAAAAGATTGTCAAATATCCTGTGGGGGCATCCACCTAAGATCAAACAAAGAAAAGAAGTTTTCCCAAATAGTAGGAAAAGACAAGCAAGTGATTAGCAAATGACAAGTAAAACCACAACTTGCTTGCATAAAATGCACATGTTTTCAAGTAGGTATTCTCTTTTTGAAGAATCTCAAAAGTGCTTATCTTCAAGAGTTTCATCTCTCAACAAAAAGCTGTAGTCTTTAGGAGGTATACAACCTGGTCATATTTTCACCTAAAATATTTTAGGAGGATGGGGTAACAACTCATAGGAAAAGTTTGAGGCTTCTAAAAAGGTCCAAAAGTTTATCTTTGCTACTTTAATAATGAGTGATACAAACCCATATAAAAATAAAAATTCATAGGAAAATGGTCATCATTTTTCTTTTAGATCAGGGGAACAATTTGAAAAATCATTAAACAAATTCAGGCTGTCAATGGAAATCAGTTGAGTAAGAGATAAATAAAAAGTTATGTCAATTAAGAGTCTTGTAAGTGGGCCAGAGTTCAAGAGTCATACTTCTTTGCAAGTGATATGTTAATATTAATTTGGAAGTTTAAGGGTCTAGTGAGTTGTTTATAAAAGGGGCTGTGTGTAATAAGAGAGAATAGAGAAAAATGGAAAGAAAAGTGTAAAGAGGAGACTTGTAAAGCAAGAGAAGGCAGGTCAGCCGAATCGAAAGGGAAAGTAAAAGGTGAAGGGTAAATTAAAGTTTTGGTTCTTTTCTAAGTGAGCTAGGAGCTTGTACGTGCCCTCTATGGGACATATATCTCCAAGAATGTGGGCTCCCAGTGTTATGCTTTTTAATATAAATAACAATGTTATTTTCAACCCCATTTTTGTGTGTACTTTTGGTCTCTATTTCTTTAATGTTCCTGAGCAGCGCATAAATGTATGACACTTGGACTCTAGCCCACTTACAAGACTCTTAATTGACATAACACTTCACTTCTTACTCAACCTCATTCATTTTGACTTTCCATTGACAACCTAAAGTTGTTTAATGATGTTTCAAATTATTTCCCAACATTCCCTCTATCATTTGAAAAATCTGAAATTCTCTCTTGGTTCTCTCCTTACATGCTACCTTCTTCATTTGAAACTTCGATCACTTGGATTGGGCTTTTGTCTGCAATGGATTGTGACCGCTGAACTTCCAGATCCATGTTTTTTGGCTTGAAATCATCAATTTCTTTTTCTAATTCTACCATTCTTGACCAATAGAATTGGAGGTCGTCAAAATTAACGTCATCAATGTTGATTAATAAACTTAAATTTTGATGGAAGCTCAATAGGAAACCTAGGGTTGTCAGGAATTGGATGTATGTTCAAGGATGATGCAGGGAAAGTGGTGATTTTGTTCTCAGGGCCAATTGGAGTAGGGGACTCTGCAAGAGCAGAAATAACAGCTCTACATCAAGATCTCAAGCTAGCAAAGCAGCAGGGATTTAAGAATATGGAAATTGAGGGTGATTCAAAACTATATTGTTATATTTTCGACATAATTAATGAAGTAACTTCTTAATTACTGATAAAAATACCATCAATGTTTTTTCTAAAGTGCTCTTTGATTTTGTGAACCACCCACTTTGCTGTACTCTACTTCGTCTCTCTCTCTGTGATGCAATTGTTTCCTAAAAACTTCCAATCTTGTCCCATTATTTGAATTTGAACCTTTTACACAATATTTGCGTTCCACTTCCTCAATTTTGTACCTCGGTGATGGAAGCTGCAACCAAGTTGTCAACTCATTCAAGAGATTTTTGAATGAAATCATGAACACTGCATCATTCATCTCCATTTGATTTTTGCAAAATCAACCATTGTGAGAAATACCAGTGGGATTTTTTTTCTTCTTTTTCCTTTTTCTATGTTGATGGGACTTTGCCCAGGGTAGGCATCCTTTGTTTGTCTTACCCCAAATTTCATCGGATTTTGCCAGTAACTGCTAGATGTTTTTTTTTTCTTTTCTAAATGAGCTATTTTTCTTTTTGGCAAAAAAACCAATAATCTCCATTTTTTTTCAAACACTTTCCTTTTCTTCCTTTTTTTGAATGCTTTCCAATATGAAAAATGAAATTGATGCGGAATTATATGAAAATTTTCTTGATCCCTATACACCCCTTGTTAAAATGGTCATCATTGTTTTCTCTTATCAGTAAGTGAGACATTTATTAATACTAATTATATGTCAAATAACAGTGTATATAAAGATATGTGCCTAGGACCTCTCATGTTGGCCAGTGCATGCCAGCCTCTCTACATCTTACAAATTCCCACCTTGAGAATTCAGGCCCCCAGAAAAGCTCAGTTCTAGATTCTCCCTGTTTTGCCAACCCATCTGCCAAAAAACTGGCAGTCCTAGGAACTCACTTGTAATTTGTGTTAAGTTCCTCCAGTCAATTAATCTCCTTCATGGGATATCTATATTTCCAAGAACCAGTCCAATTGTTTCTTTAGTCATTTTACCATCATGTGAGTCCCCTTCCATCATGAGGTTCCCAAAGTTCAATGCTCTAGCCATGTATGACAGCCAACATTACTGCCCTGGTTGAATCTCCAACACCGATGAAGGTTAGAAAATAAAGCAATTATATGTTCTTCACAGTTCGTAATGACTCCCCAATTCCTTAATTGCCTGAATTCCCTAAAGATTCCCTTAAAAATAGCATTTATTTTGTATATTTTCTGTTTGATCATATGAGGGTGGGCCTCGGCACAACAGTTGGGCTGCTCCATTGCAACCTGGGTGACTAGGGTTCAAATCTTGGAAACAGCCTCTCTGTATGTACAGGGGTAAGCCTGCATTTATCTGTCCCTCCCCAGACCCCACATTGGCAGCCTCATGTACTGCGCTGCCCTTTTTTTTAAAGTTTCTGTTGATTTATATATGAAACATATTATGTAGAAGTGTCCTGCAAGAACTGATGGAGTGAATCCGATGCATGTCTGGCGTGGACACTTGATCAATTAAGAAGGTTCCTTACAGCACTGCTGGAAAACCAGAAAACCAAGATACTAAAATAAGCCAGCTATGGAACTGGAGAATATGATGAAATAGGAAAGTTTTTATATAGGGAGATGCAATACAACTTGAAAAGTTTGAGCATCAATGATCAATGGAGCAACTTCCCAGTTTTATCCACCAAGATGGCAAGCTCATATCTAATGAATTTGGAAAAAGAATGAAGGATAGTGAAAATAGCTTTACAAACAAAGACCATAGTGACTCTTGATGCCAAGTTTGCATCCCAACCATTTTCTTACTATTATTTGTTCTTATTATTGTTATTTTGTCTTAAGTATTTTCTTTAAATACTTGGAGTGGTTTGAGGAGACGTGTAATTAAGCAGTCTTTATGTGTAAAACAAAGTGCACGTCTTGCTTTAAGCAACTAAATACATACTGAATGAAGTTGTGCTATATGGATATTGGTATAAGAGAACATATGTATTCTGGGCTGAAAGCCCTGATACAAAATGCTTCTCCAAAGTTCAAATTAACACCATTTTCATCCATATTGAAGGATGGTGCAGCTAATCCAGATTTCAGATGGTTCATCTAAAATGTATCCCTCTGGATTGACAATGTCTACAGATGACAAGGAAAGAGAGGGAGGGGTTTATTAGTCAGTGTCCATTGGAGAAGCCTTTTCTGGCAGGTTAGTCTGGCCAGAGAAATGACCTTGGCACCTGGGAAGTTGAGAGAAGGAAGCTTTTTGGAGACACTCTGACCTCAGAATGAGGGTGTCATGTGTCAAGCTTCTGGGGTGAAATGAGTACCAGCAAGGGCTGCCTCAACTCCTTTCCCTTTTTTATAGCCATCAAATTACAGTAAAGGTAGTTGCACAGCTAGGGTCTGGGTATAACTCACCAAAGCTCTGTCCAAGTGAGGCATGGATTGGTATGCTTGATACCATTGGATGTATGGTTGAAACTTGAAACTGCCTCCCCTCTAGATAATATACTGAATGAAAGGTAAAACTAATTGGATGAATACAACCATCTGGACTGCTGATATCTTCAAGAACTATTAACCAGATTTGTCAGTGCTCATAAAATGGAAAACAATTGGCCCGTTGATGCAGCGTGATCAGTTGATTTTTCTGATCATTTTAGATCAGTGTAATGATTTATAAGATCTCAACAATTGGTTTCTTGACAGAAAAACATGGCTCTTGGTGGAACACAATTATGGGACAGTATTCATATAGCTAACCCCAAATAATTGGGATTTGAATTGAGATAGATGTAGATGCAAAAGCCCTGGCTGTAGGTCCTGTAGCCATATATCAGTAATTTAGGTGCTAGGTGTCACCATTTTTATTGTGTGAATATGATATGTCGTGGTGATTCCTACTGAGGTAGTTGTGGATCTTTGCTATTGCAGTACCAACGAAGAAACCGCGTCTACAAGGAGGAGCAACGTCAAATACGAGCAGCTGCACGGAAGGCCAAAGAGGAAGGTGGAGAGGGCGGTGGAAAAGGTCATCTGTAGGATCCATTCATCTTTGAGCTCCGTGAATAAAGATCAAGTTACCCAGTCTCTCATTCTGATGAGAACTGGCATGTTTGTTGTTTCTGAATGAATTGTTTATTATTGTTCTTGGAGCGAGTACTAGAATGACTACTGTAGCTTTGTTCGTCTTTGCAGAAAGAGCTATAAATTTCAATTTTTGCTTGCACCATAACGCGGTTGACCAATTTTTATGAGAAGTGAATCTTCACTGTAAATTTGTTTCGTTGTTTCATTTGTTTTTTCCACTCATTACCGTTTTTAGGGTCCGTTTGGTTTGTTGTAGGAATCGGAATCAGAATGGTCTATTTCCATAACCTGTTTGGTTCAGTTGGGTATCAGCTGGATTGGGATCTGATTCCCAAGAAAGGGGGAGGGAATGGTTAGGGGAATGTCATTCCATGAAGAATAGGAATTAGATTCTAATTTCACCTCACCAAACGGTTCGAATCAGACCCCTACTGACCTACTCCTGCAAACCAAATTAGTCTTGACTCTTTTAATGTACTCTTTACCCTTGATGGGTAACAGCACTGTGCCTGTGGTATATTCTAATCTCGGTTATCAATTTCCACTCGGAATCTGCTACTCACAACTTGTTCCCACATACCTACCCATCGAACACTATTCACCGAACACCACTGTGTATTGGAAATATCTCTCTCACCATGAATGATAAGGGAGATATTTCATAATCTCTCTGGATAGAGATGTGGGTAACAGATCTGAGCCCAGCCCATCAATTTCACCCAGAAGACTTTTGACATGATACATCTTCTTCAATTACTGTTCCATTCTACCTAGGAGGCTACGAGTAGTTCCCTGTTTTATATCACTGCTGCACTGTAATTCTGGAAGTCAAACAATTTGGCTTTCTAAGAGGATGTTTGGCACTGGTGTGTTTTAAGATCGTTTCGCTTTATAAGTGAGCTCCAATTCACAAGCGATTTGTTTCACTTGTTTTATTAATAAACAAATAAATTGGGATGCAGGTTGATTGGGCGTTTAAAGTGATTTGACTTATATTTATAATGATAACTATGTAACGTCTCAAAAAATAATCAGTTTTTTCAAATTTCCATTTCACAAGCGAAATGGAAATTTTGCATTTCAAGAAACCTCTCCTTTCTCGAATCCCAAAATTAATTATTGTAAAAACTTTTTTTTTTCAAAAGTAGGGCTACCAAATGCCGTTTTTTTTTTACCGATTTCGTTTATTTGCTGATGTTTCGTGCATGACACATTAGCATAAATGAAACGGTCATGAAATGCACCGGTGCCAAACGTCCTCTAATCCTGAAAGGTACTTGGGTTGAATCTCTTTAACGACATGGTGTGAGGCCATAAATTTAACTAAAACTCACTGGCCAAAATGTAGTGCCGTAGCGTTACTCTTTAATCTCAAACTGCTTTCGTGAAGCAATATTACGGGAGTCTCGGGGCCAAGGCAAGGACTCCAGATTTCTTACCCACAAAAACTCTGCCCACAATACACTACTTATGTGCATTGGGAGCATCTCCCGTGTATAATAGTATGTAGGAGGATGAGATATTCTTCATGTGTAGCTGTGATGTTATGTAGGTAGATGTGGGCAGAATTCTTATGAGCAGGAGATCCAGACTCGCGCAAAACCACTTTGAATGGTCTCATGTTTTCTATTAAACCAAAACAACCTAAGAAACACCACGGGGAGGTAGAACGTCTAATTGATCATTCTGCGGCTGATCCACAAACGACGTTCGTGGTTTTAGACTTTCTTTATTGATTTTTTTTTTTGACTAATTTCATCGAGTTCTTACATCACTGATTACACCTTTCTAGTCTTAATTTTATTTTTGTTATTAATTGACAGGGTGACATTGCTTTTTATCTAAAACAATGGTGGATTAATGTACAGTCTGCAACTGTAACACAGAAAGGAGATCGATTTCTTGAATTAGTAATCAATTCTCTCAAAGACCTTGGGGGCTTTAGTATCATGGGCGTTTATTTAATAAATATATTATATTATTTTTATTTTAAAAAATGAGAAAGTAATTGAAAAACGTTTATATGTTGTTTGACAGTTAGGTGCCATTAGATGTGATTAGATATCACATAAACTTAATAATAATTAATAAATAGATGGCTGAATGTTGGGGGAAATATTAAAAATGGTATTTACCCCCAACAGTTGGCTCTCACACAAAGAAAGAAAATGTTTATTTAATAAACAGTCTTAGTCTTACGGCCAAATACCATGCAAATAGCATTTTGAGATAAACACATATTATGATAAGTTGGCACCATTTTTCAAATAAATGGCTCTAGAACCAAACACCATTTTAGTTTTAAAAACTATGGTTTTGAAAACTTGACTGGACTGGGTGGTCAGATTGGTTGACCTAAGAACCGGTCAGACAACTAGTTTCATTTCACCATAAATTGCTTATTGGCCAAAAATTGTTGATTTAGTTAGTGACCAGTGATCAAACTATCAACCCATCATCAACCCAAACAATGGTCAGCTTTGACTTTTTATTTTTATCTTTTATTTTTTAAAATTAGAATGAGCCATCCGTTCGACTCAGGAACCGGTCCCTAAAACGGTTGTGTCCGGTCCAATTTTTAAAACCTTATAGGCAACAGTTTGTTGGTTTATTTTTGTTTCCACTTTCCAGTTTTGTTGTGTCCCGGGTCCTTGAAGATGTAAATCAGTAAATGGTTGCTTTGTTTATTGGCAACTTCAACTTGACCCAATACCTAATTATGGCGTGCACCTCTATCAAACAAATATCAAGACATAGGACGTAGGCGACTCGGGATTGTTGCACCTCTATCAAAAACCTTGACCCATTCGCTCTGCTTTGTGACAAGTGTCCAATCAATCCATATTATTATCTTACACCAGTGAATGATATATATATATGAATAAACATTAATGATTTTTATTATCATTTTTTGTTATTATTTATAAATTTCCATTTTTTAAAACATTCATACAGTCTATGGGTCCACATAAATTGACCCTTATATGTCAAACTTATAAAATTATATGGGTCATTAAATTCAACTTGAAACATTTATTACTTTAATTTAACCATTATTATTATTATTAATTTATTTTAGTATTTAATTTAAAATTTTTGTTATTTAGTAATAATATTAACTAAATTTGTAATTATTTAAATATTTACTTAAAATATTTTTTCCAATCGAATATAATTATTATATAATAGATTTGTTAATTCATATTTTTCATTTAAGAATAAACATTGATGACTATTAATAAATATTGATTCTTATTTAAGGTTTAATTACTGTATTTGGTAATTATTATGGGACATGCTTTGAATAAACATTAATGATAACTAATGATTGTTATTTCATTTTTTATTATTTACTTAAATAAGTACTTGATGATTGTTATTATTATTAATTATTTCTATAAATAATTGATTGTTATTATTATTTACTTAATTCAGTAATTTTGAGTAAGTAATTATTTGATTTAATCCGAATTATTTCATTTTTTAATTATTTATAATAGACATTTAGGGTAGGCTCTTTATTTGATTTAAGAGATTTACCATGTTTTATCTAGACAATGACCCCATACTAAGGGGCAAGTACAGTATCATTTAATTTGAAATTTACTATTTAACAATACAACATTAATGTCATGTTGAGCAACCCACCCCCAAAAAAGTATCAATGACTTTGAAATCATTAATCTATTTATAAAATAGTAAATTTAGATGGATGTTTACAACAATATCATCAATATTGCTTAATATTTAGGGACATATGAATGGATAAGAAGAATTTATGATGCCCATTCAAAGAGGCAAAGAAGGAAGAAAATCATTCAAAGAGCTACTAAGAAAAACAATCCATGCCAAACAACACTTGCAGATGCATCCATCCTCTAAAGTAAGAGATGAAAAATATATGACTACAATCAAAACATTATCATGTATGGCTACAATCAACTGATAATATAATTAGGACTCCGAAGCCCATCCAATAGATGAAGCATGAAAGAAAGGAGAATAATGAGACCATCCTAAGTATGGAAGTCACTTCCAAGTTAGGTGGCAATGCTTCTTTTGGTCGATCATGGTTATGGATTTTAAGTCTAAGCCCCCCACAATGCACGTAGAATGGCTAGAATTTATCTTTAGGAAAAGATAGGGAAACATGTACATAACCTAATGGTATGTTTGAATTATGGGAATTGGGAGATAAAAATAGAAAATGTATGTTGAAATTATAATTTTGGGCATGTTGATGTGTCAAATTCAAGTCAATTAGAATACTCGGATTTTTAGTTCATTCATTTAGTGGTAATTTGAATATTTTTTATTCCATGTCTTTATTGAGTAATATAGATTAATAATATATTAATAATTATGAAATCAGTAATAATATTAAGTATATTATTATTACTATTATTTACTAATAATATATTCTTATTATGTGTGTATTGATTTTGAAATCAGTAATATTAAATTACTACTATTATTATTATTATGAAGTAATTAATTTGTTATAATTACGATTTTTAGTTAATTCTTGAAATAATAATTGCTTTTATAATTCTTTTAGTTTAACAATAATGACAAATCGAAAGTTTATAATTTAACTTTCACTAAATGAAATATTTATTGGGGAATAATAATAGTATTAATTATAATTACTTATAATAATAATGTAAATAATTAACACTAATTATATATTTATAAAAAAATTAATATAAATATAAAATAATTATATCCCAATTAATAATTAACATTATTATAATTAAGAAATTAATTATCAGTAAGTAATTATAATTAGTAATTAATTTTTATCAGAAATCATTATTATTAGTAATAATTAATTATAATTGTTGATGATAATAATAATATAATTATATTAATTAATATAAGTATTAATTATAATTACTGATAATAATAAAATAAAATTAATTATTTCATATAAATGTATGAATTATAATTTCTGATAATAATTCTAATATAAATAATTAACATCCAATATTTATTTTCAAAATAATTAATATGGGTTAATATAAATATAAAATTATTATTTCTGAATTATTAATTACCATTATGAAAATCGTTATTAATTATCATTCCGAATTAATAATGAGAAATATTATCAGTAATTAGTTAATATCAGTGGTTAAGTATTAGCAGTAATTATTATAAGAAATTATTATCAATGAGTTATTATTATTAGCAATTAATAACCGAAATTATCTAATTAGAAGTCATTAATTATTATTATTACCCCTCTCTTTCAAAAAGTTGATTCATCATCATCGTCATCATCAATGACAACAACTTCATAAAATACATAACTTGAAAAAAATAGGTAAATATCATTAATTTATTTTTTTATCTTTTGGAAAATTGAATAAGAGAAAAATAAAATGGTTAGCTTTGCAAATGAAAAGTTATTTGAATTTTTGCAAAAAAAAATTATTGAACATAAAAAACCAATTATTCAAAAATAAGGTCGTTAATGAAAGAGTAATTAAAATTGTTCTGTAAATAATAATTTTAAGAAATTAATAATTGTCCAAATTAAAACGGGTAGTCTCAACAAATAATTTTAAGTAATTAAATTTTGCTATTAACATTTTTTAACAATAATCAGTATTATTAATAGATTAATAATATATTAATAATTGTGAAATCAATAATAATAAGTATATTATTGTCATTATTATTATTATTAACTAATAATATATTCTTATTATGTGTGTATTGATTTTGAAATCAGTAATATTAAAGTATTATTATTATTTTTATTAAATAATCAATTTTTTATAATTATGATTTTTAGTTAATTCATAAAATAATATTTGCTTTTATAATTATTTAATTTTAACAATATTGAATAATTGAAAGTTTTATAATTTAACTTTTACTAAATGAAATATCTATTGGAGAATAACAATAGTATTAATTATAATTACTTGTAATAATAATTACTATGAATTAATATTAATATAAAATGATTATATCCCAAATAATAATTAATATTACTAAAATACTTATTAATTATCATTAATTAATTAACATTTTGAAGTAATAATTATCATCATTAGTATTAGTAATAATTAATTATAATTATTGATAATAATAATATAATTATATTCATTAATATGATATTATTAATTATAATTACTTATAATAATATAATTAATTATTTCATATAAATTTATAAATTATAATTTCTGATAATAATTATAATATAAATAATTACCACTTAATATTTATTTTCAAAATAATTAACATGAGTTAATATAAATATAAAATGATTATTTATGAATTATTAATTACCATTATGAAAATATTTATTATTAATTATAACTACTTATAATAATATAGTTAATTATTTCATATAAATGTATGAATTATAATTTCTGATAATAATTATAATATAAATAATTACCATTATGTATAAATATAAAATGATTGCTTCTTAATTATTAATTACCATTAAAAAAATATTTATTAATTATCATTTTGAATTAATAATGAGCAATATTATCATTAATAAATTATCAATAATTAAGTATTAGTAGTAATTATTATAAGAAATTACTATTCTGAATTAATAATGAGTAATATTGTCACTAATTAATTATTATCAGCAATTAAGTAATAGAAGTAATTATTATAAGAAATTATTTTTCTGAATTAATTATGAGCAATATTATCACTAATTAATTATTATCAGCAGTTAAGTAATAGCAGTAATTATTATAAGAAATTATTTTCAGTAATTAATTACTATCTATTATTAGTAATTAATAACTGGAATTAATTAATTAGAAGTAGTTAACAATAATTAATAGCTGTAATTAATTCATTAAAAGTAGTTAATAGTAATTATTATTAGTAATTAATAGCTGGAATTAATTAATTAGTTTAGCAGTTAACAGTAATTAATAGCACAATTTCCTTTTTTTTAGGAAATGATTGAAAGTGGGAACTTTCTTGAACTACCACTAATCAGAATTTGACACATGTCTAGTGGGCTATATTCTTAAACTACACTCCTGCAAATTATCAGTTTGGAAAGTGATTACTGATAATTCCATTCTACCTTCTTTACTATTTTTCCAACAATCTTAAAGTCGTATTTATGGAACCTATTTTTGCTAACCCTTTCATGAGGAATCAGATACTATCAATAGTTTTCGATTTCTCTAAAATTGAACATTTAAATGGAACCAACTACAAGCGTTGGAGACAACGCCTTTTATTTGCCTTAGAACAATTAGGGGTAGCATTTGCTTTGACTAAACCGAACCCATTAAACATGGAGGAACCAACCCATTCTGTTGTTGCAGAACACTGGACTACAACTGACCACCTCTGCACCAACCATATCCTCAACTACTGTCCAATAAACTGTATAATGTCTACTGTTCTTACAATTTTGCCTATGAAATTTAGAATGCATTGGACAACAAATATGCTCTGAAAAAAACTAAAAAAATATATTTAATTATCAATTTCCTGCATTTCACCATGAAAGAATACATGGACGTATTTGCCCAAATAGATGAATTTTAGGTACTTGTGGGGGAACTAGCAAAGGAAGGCATGATAATGCCAGATGCATTCATTGTCGGTTCTCTCATAGAGAAATTGCCACATAAGTGGAATGATTTCAAGACAAGTATGAAATACAAGAGGAAGGACACTACTTTGGATCAAGTAGTGCCGAATTAAAATAGAAGAAAAAAAAAACATAAAGAAAGATGATGATCAGATTTTCAAAACCAATTTAGTTGAGGAAACGACTACAAAATTCAAAAAGAATTTAAATGTGAAAAATGGGACTGTAGCTCTTTCTATGAGTACACAACTCAGTCTGAGGGAGAGCAAAATCTTCATGGGAAACAAACTTCGAAGATCATTGGCAAGGGAAAGGTGCTCCTAAAACTAACTTCAGGAAAAATCTTAATGCTGAATGATATGGCGCATGTGCCAAAGATCAAACGAAAGTTGGTATCGGGAGCACTCCTCAACAAAGTAGGACTGAAGCTTACATTTGTAACAGACAAAGTTGTGTTAATTAAAAATAATGTATTTATTAGAAAATGATACAATGCTGGTGGACTATTTGTATTGAACATTTCTGATATTATTATGAATAAGAATGCCTCTTCATCTGCTTATATTATTGAATCATTTGATACTTGGCATGCTAGATTATGACATCGTAGTGTTCCTTATTTAAAATGGTTATGTAAATTAGGATTTTTGAATAGTCCTATTAATTTTATAAATGGAAAATGCCAAATATGTATAAAAGTAAAATTCAATAAGAAACCTTATAAAATTGTACAAAGAGAAATTGAATTATTACAACTTATACACAATGATCTAGGAGACCTTAAGTACCATGAAGCTAGAGGAGGAAAACGATATTATATAACATTTGCATATGACTTTTCTAGGCATGCAAAAGTAGTCCTATTTAAATCAAAAGATGAGGCTGAACAAGATTTTATAAACTATACGACTGAAATATTAAATCAGTTACAAAAGAAAATAAAAAGACTTAGAATAGATAGAGAGACTGAATATGATGGTTTTTGGCTTGTAACATATATAATGGAATGCCACTCAAGAAGAAAGGACAAATACCTTTTGAACTATGGCATAACAAGAAACTTACTTTGAACTACCTAAAAGTTTGAGGCTACTTAGCAAAGGTTGAAATACCCGAATCTAAAAGAAAGAAATTGAGACAAAAAACTTGTAATTGTGTGTTCATTGGATATGCACAAAACAGTGCGGCTTATCAGTTCCTTGTAATTAAAACAATTGATAATATTGTAGAAAACAATACAATAATTGAGTCCCGAGATACATAACTCTTTGAGCACATTTTCCATGGAAAAAAGAAGCAATAAATAGGGAACCCTCCCAAATCCAAAATAGAAACCAAGTAAAAGACAAATGAGAGAAATAAACTTGAGTAATGGAATGTTTACATTTATGGTGGACAATGACCCAGTAACCTACCAGCAAGCCGTGACCTCACCTAATGTAGTATTTTGGAAAGAAGCCATAAAAAGTGAAATAGACTCTTTAGTCACTAATCACAGTTGGAAACTTATAGATCTCCCTCATGGAACTATGACACTGTATTGTAAATGAATTTTTAAAAAAAAATTAAAGTCAAATGGTACAATAGATAAATTCAAAGCCACATTAGTTGCTAAAGGGTTCCAACAAAAAAAATATGTAAATTTCTTTGACACTTGCTCCCTAATTGCAAGGTTAACTACAATTAGAGTCTTGTTTGCTATAACATCCATTTACAAACTAATAGTTCATCAAATAAATGTAAAAACAACTTTCTTAAATTGAAAATTAGAGGAATAAATATATATTAAGCAACTTAAAGGCATCATAATGCCAGAACAAAAAAATAAGGTATGCAGATTAATTAAGTCTTTGTATGGCTTAAAACAAGCTCCCAAACAATGGCATAAAAAATTTAATAATGTGTTAGTAAATAATGGATATAATAGGAATGATTCTGATAAATGCATTTATAGATGTTTATAAATGATAAATGAGTCATGATCTGTTTGTATGTTGATGATATGCTAATAAAGGGAACAAGTTTAGAGGGAGTAAAATCAACAAAATAATTTTTAATATCCAAATTTAATACCAAGGACTTGGGTGAGGCTGATGTAATCTTGGAGATTAAAATCCATAAACAATAAGAAAACTTTATTTTCTCCCAATCACACTATGTAGAGAGTATTCTTAGAAAATTTGGACACTATGACTGCAAACCTGTTAAAACAACTCTTAACTATAGTATTCACTTAAGGAAATATGTAGGAGAACATGTTTTACAAAAAGAATATCAAGAATAATTGGATTTGTGTCTTACTTAATGAATTACACAAGACCAAATATAGCTATAGATGTGGAAAAATTAAGTCAACATACTCATAATCCCGAAAATGAACATTATGAGGCTCTAGTAAGGTCATTAAAATATTTAAAAGGAACTATAAATTTTGGTTTACACTATTCAGGTTTTCCTCTTGTTTTAGAAGGCTTTATTAATGCAAATTGGATTTCAGATTTGAAGAATAATACTTCCACCAGTGGATATGTTTTTTCCCTAGGTGGAGGAGCAATATCGTGGAAATTAGTAAAGTAGTCATGCAATACCACTTTGGCATAAAAATGGAGGCCGAATCTATTGCATTAGAATTGGTGGGGTCCGAGGTAGAATGGCTAAGGAACTTATTGGCAAATATACCACTTTGGCCATGGCCGGTTCCGTTTATATATTTTCATTGTGATAGCCAAGTAGCAATAGGCAGAGCCAAAAACTAAACTTACAATGGCAAAAGAAGGCATATCCACTTAAGGCACAATTTGGTAAGACTACCTCAACGAAGGTACAATCGCTCTGGATTTTGTGAGGTCTGAAAAGAACCTTGTAAATTCATTGACCAAACCATAGATTCCTGATGTGGTTTATGAGACATTGGTAGGAATGGGGTGGAAGCCCGTTACATAAGTCATTAGTGATGGACACCCAATCTATATGAAAGGATATCCCTAGAATTAGGTTGAATGGGTAAAAACGAGTCGCTAGATGACTTGGGAAAGCATTGTCATTTTGTGTCCTATTTCAGATGCCGAGGTGAGATAGTGCTCATTACAGTTTGAGGAAGTTGAGCATAAGGCTCTTAATCAGTTAAGAATAGTGTGTGCAGTGCATGCTAAATAATTGACATAAGTGAGTAGGGCTGTTCATAAGAATGCCCAACCCGACCAAACCGATCAACCTAGACCGACCCAACCCGAGTCGGTCAGGTTTTCATTTGTATTGGTCGGTTTAGGGTTGGGCACATACAAAAACCAATATTTCGGGTCAGTTTTGGTTTTCACATAAGAAAACCGAAACCGACCCGACCCGACCCGAACCGAACTAGTCTTTCTTCTACTAGTTTGGTAGTTCCTACTTCCTAGTTTGAGTAGTTTCCTAATTCCTACTAGTCTTCTAGACTTCTACTAGAAATAGAAGGCCAATTAGGCAATTACAATTAGAAT
>NW_010729132.1:2277085-2290339 GCF_000365185.1 Nelumbo nucifera | reverse complement strand
TACTAGTCTTCTAATTCCACTTTTGTCTTCTCTTAAAATTTTCTATTCTCTAACTTAACTTGGTTGGTCTGCCCCCCTCAACTCAAGTCCTCAACTAATTCAGAGTTTATTCGGCTTTGTACAGGAGCAAAACCGAAACCGACCCAACCCGACTCAAACCGACCAGGTCGGTTTGGCCTATCAGTGGGTCGGTTTCGGTTCCCACCTCTGGTAACCCGATTAGGTCAGGTCGGTTGGGAAAATCCCATGAAACCGACCCAACCCGACCCGTGAACACCCCTATAAGTGAGTGTGAAGTGTGGCCGCTTCTAAGAGAGATCTAGGGTTGACTCTCTAAAACACTCATGATTCCAAGAGGGGAACAAAGCTGAAATGTTCCAAAACAAAATAACCACTAAAGAACTGATGAGTTGAGTTGGTTGGCAGGTTAGCTAGTTACGACAAAGAGGAAAGGTTGAAGGAGTCTGACTCCACTCGTACTCTATAACATAGCCTACCATACCTAAGTGTTGATTGAAGTCTAAAAGACATTGTTATAAATACTTTTTTCTCACCACGATGCTCAGACTGTTCAATCTTCTTGTAATTTTGAATCTTGTGGGGGATTGTTGGAGGGAGATTCAAAATTTCAAAAATCTCTCCTCCCACCCTTGTACTTCTGAGTTTTGTCTTTTTTTCTTCCCTCTTTTGAATGCAAGGGAAGACTTCTTATCCCACATTGCTTGGGAAAGGAGTAGAGGTGAAATATATCTATAGTTTTGCTCTCTCTATGAGTAGAGATCCACAGGAGGAAAGCATTATAGATATTCCCGTGCATGTGAGGGAGGGTTGGGGGCGCTTTTCACACACACACACACTGAGTCGATCCGAGCTGGGCCGGGTCAGGGCGTAGGCACATACGTGTACATGTATGTGCGCGCTACACTAGATAGTTTTGTTTATGATCGGATTAAACTTTTGACTTTTGAATTTCAAATTTATTTTTAAAGCGTTTTCTTGTTTGTTTGTGTCTCTTCGAACATGTGCACTGTTCTGAAGAGGCCTGTCTGAAAGAACACTTCTGTGTCCATTCGGGTGATTGAGAACACTCTATAAAAGGGGTGTTGGTCGACCCAGAATCACACACCAGTGCACTTGACAGTGGCACAACTAAACCCTCATTCTCTTTGCTATTTCTCATATTCACAATTTTGTAACACTACACTCCTACAAGTTCTTGATTTGGAAAGCGATTACCGATAAGTTCCATTCTATCTTCTTTACTATTTTCCCAACACCTCTTAATCTAACTTGAATCCGACGAACAGAGCCCCATTTTCAATGACCCTTGGTAGGCTCCACCTATTAGCTAGTTCCCAAAGTTTTTTTCTTTTTTTGAAATGGCCCTTTTCGGAGAATTCACCATAGCTCGGCTAACAAATCATTACCTGTCTTTGCTCAAAGTCTTTCCACCAGTTTTCATCTAAGAACATAACGAACTGAAGCAGGTGGTTAAGCTACTGTGTGCTGCTGCCAAAGAGTTGATGGAGAGAAATTAGATGCATGTCCCAAGTGTACGACGAATGTCGTTCCAGCAAAGAAGGCATCAAAGATGGAAGACATTATGGCCAGAAAACAATGAATAGGGTTTGAGACATTGTCGTCGCCAGAGATTCACTATAATTGTGGAGGCCATATATATATTAAAGGGAAAGGGGTGGTCTCCCCTTTCACCAAATGGCAATAGATTTCCCTTTAAAAAATATATAAAAGATTCTTCATTAAAAATTCTCAAATTACAACAAACATAAAGAATCTTATATATCTTATCTGTCATTGATTTTTTGGTCGAAGGTTCGATTGTCTGGTTCGAATGGATGACTCGTTCAAACAAAAAAAAATATAGGCAAAAAATTACGAAACTGTTCTGGCAACCGGTTTTTGGGTTAACGATTCAAAAGGATGGCCCGTTCTGACAACAAAAATTACAAGCAAAAAATTGAGTGTGTGAGGTCCATTAAGCAGTATCATACATGTTATGTCATTCGAGCATGTGACTCATATGACCCAAAAACGGAATCATTCTGGCAACCGATTTTCGGGGTTGACGGTTCGACCATCCGGTTCGAATGAACGGCCCGTTCTAACAACAAAAATTTAAAAAAAAAATAAAAAATAGCCAAAAAACACTGAATAGGTCAACAGTTCGATCGCCCAAGTCAATGGGTCGTTGACCGATTCAACAATTTTGGCCAGGGACCAGGATTGGGATAAAACGGGACCGGTTGCTTGGATAGTTCCCAATTAAAAATATAAAAAAAAGGCCAAAAACCATTAAATGGGTTAACATGTCGGAAAATTGACTACCCAGGTCAATGGGTTATTGATCGATTCAATGGTTTTTGGCTAGGGAACGGGATTGGGGTAAAACAGAACCAGTTGCCTGGATGGTTCCTGGGTCGAAATGTCTGTCAGTCTGGGTCAATGATGGTTCAAAAACCATGGTTTTTTATGATTTTGAATTTTCACTATTCAAAAGTTTCTTCTACTGTGGTCTTTATTTGAATGTGTTTGGTATGTTCCTTTTTTTTTCATTTTCTGCTTTTGTTTTTTTTTTTGTGTTTGGTCTTCTTCTTTAAGATCCTTCAAAACGGTCTAGGGTTTACCACCATTTTATTTCTTCCCTTTTGTTGTTTCTTTGGGTTTTCTTGTGCAATTTTTTTTATTTCCTTACAAGGCGATCTACTTTGTCTCTTTCTTTGATTGCATATATGTTTAACTCCGTCTCAAAGCGGAACTTTGGACTCGATTTTCTAATTTTTTTTCCTTGGTTTTTCTAGTTTGGTGGATTTACCGCCATTCTTTTTCTATATTTAAGGTCATTTTGGATTTATCTTTCAAGGTTTTGGAATCCCTTTCAATGTCCACCCTTCCCATGACTATGACTACAAAGTTATTTCGTCTAATTATTGACATCTAGAAAAAACAACCCAAAAACGGAATCGTTTTGACCACCGGTTTCCAAGTCGACGGTTCGACCATCTGGTTTGAACGGATGGCCCGTTCTGAGAACAAAAATTTAAAAACAAAAAATAATTAATTAAAAATGGCCAAAAATCGTTGAACGGGTCGACGGATCGATGGTTCGACCGCCTGAATCAACGAGTCATTGGCTGATTGAACGATTTTTGGCCAAGGACTGGGTTTGGGGTAAAGCAGAACCAGTTGCTTGGACAGTTCTCAAGTTGAACAGTCCTACTATTCGAGTCAATTGGGAGTTCTCGATGTAAAACAAAAGATAACTATGAAATAGAACTTGAAACTATCATTGTATGATCGTATTTTTTTATATAAGATGCTTTGCTAAAGCAATATTTAAAAAACGAAAAACCATTATCTTTTTTTATATAATAAATAATAATATTACAATTCCAATCCAGCCCCTGCTTGCACGGGCCTTCCACTAGTATTACGAAAAAAGCTATTGAGTTCAAAGCTAGGAACTTGGCAATGGTGTTAAGTGGCATGGGTTTGTAATTAAATTATTGAATTGGGTGTAAAAATCAAAATTATTGAATTGGGTTTCTTTCTTTCATCAGTGGTGACGGATGGTGAGATTTGGTGTGGTTTTGCCACCAAATCATTGTACACATCGTTGCACACATCCCACAGTTTCTTCACAAGAATTGTTAAGAAGAAGAGAAACTCAATTAACAAAACATCAACCCACGAGCTATTAAGTAAGAAATGATTGAAAGAAACCGCATAAACAGTTATCATTGCACAACAATGAATGACCTTTACTTTATAAAGTAAATGTTTTGTAATTGTATGATTATAAAACCAAGAAAAATAATTAATGAGAGTATTTATGGGATATTGGCGCCATTAGGCACCACATCAGAAATCTTCAAAATGAAACTCCACGAGAGAGGCACACAAAAATCGGTATTTATAAATACGAATGTGCATAATAAAGCTTTTGTTGATGGAGCGCCTATGTGACAATGTTTATTCAATAAATATAAACAAAACCAAGTTGTAAATCCGAGGAATGGGCTTATAGATATCGCTGAAGAACATATTCCAGAATTGTTAACTCTGCAGACGGGGTTGGAGGAGTTGACTTTCAGGAGATCGTCACAGCTAGTTGATCTTGTTCGGGCACTGCTGGCAGTAGCCAATCTTGTACTGCGGGGTGTAATTCCATGTCTTCTCGTAGAAACAGTCCATTACCATGATGAAGGAGAGAGAAAGGCCAAAATGGAAGGGGAAGGAGAGAGAAATAGAGAAAAAGGGAGTGAAAGGTAAAATTGGGTTTTAAAAAATATCCAACATCACATGGTGTTGTGTGCACAGAATTTGACGGAATATTAATGATAATAAAGGCAGAGCTAATCAATTGCGAAGACAATATGAAAAAGTAAAGGTTTAGAGGTAGTTTAAAAAAATTGTCCCTTAAAAAATAATAAATAAAGATTTTTTTTTTAAATTAACTTGACGGAATATTAACGAAGAGGGACTTTGTCTAACGGCAGAAATATAAAGGGTCTTTGTTAAAAATAAAAAAAGTGGAGGGGTCTGTATAATTTACCCAATTATTAATGTAAGGAAAAGCCGAAAAGGGAGTCATTGTCGCAGCAGCGTTGCTTTGTATGGAGGCAATGCCTACGAAGAATGAACCTCTCTCGAACCCCCAAAGTCAAAAAGAAATGGCTTTATTGGAATTGTTGAGATTTCCGATTTGATTGCCGCAAAAGCGCTCTTCTAGTCTATTATCTTCTACACTGCTTGAATTTGGGCTCCACACGGCCCAATCCATTAGTAGACGTTTCTTCGATCATTCATATAAAACTCACGTTCTGCTTGCTGTTGGCCCAATGGGTCTCTAGTCTAAATCCTTCTTCTCCTGAAACGTGGCCATGACACTTGATTTAAAAAAAAAAAAAGACATAGTAAAATTGAAAAAGAGAAGACCTTAAGGTTATGTTTGATTTGAAGAAAAAGAAAGGTAAGGAAATTTATACAAAATTTGTAATGATTTTCCTACCTTTCTTTTTCTTTCCCTATTTTTTCCTTTAAACCAAACACAGCTTAGTTTAAAACCAGAAGCTACACAAAAAGAGAGCCTAAAAGTCCACCTAACGCGCATGGGCCTGGCCCAGTTGATTTAGCACGGAAATTTCATATAATGTGTCTCCACCAGTCGGCCTCTCTTGTTATATGTACCTGTCCGAAAGAAAGAAATCCAAAATAAAATTTAAATTTTGCTTCAAATCCCCCCAGAAAGTATAATTTTGGACAGAGAAACGTGTCCGCACGTGAGGTCCCCCCCTTTGAAATCTCCTTGGTGTAAATTTAAAAGTTTTTTACATTATTTATCAAAAAAAAAGTTTTTAACATAAAAAATAATAAGGGATTTTTATAGTTCAATCCATCCTTAGGGTGGAATTAAGATTTCTAGGGGTGGACTGAATTTTACCTGTGGATTGATGCCAAATTTACAGACACACGGGGGAGGGGGGAGGGGCTACTAGTATACCCTAACATCTAAGGTTTATGACAATTATAATAATCTCTCTTAAGGTTTCATTTTAACAAAAACCTCCCTTGTCGTTAAAAAAAAAAAAGAAAAATAAACCTGCAATTACCTCCTTTTCATCTAGGGGTGCAAATGGATTAGACCATAATCTGATCCAATTCTATTTGGTTGAATTTGGGTCGCCCCTGTTCAAATCTTCGAATCAAGTTTAGGTAAACCCTATCTGATTCGATATATATTATATATTATTTATATAAATATAATATATATGTTATTTATTTATTTATAAAAATATTATTTATATTATATTTTTATGAATTAGTTATATTATTTATTTTTTATAAAAAACATGTATATATACAATGGAAATAATTAAAAAACACTTATATTTTTTGTTTTTCTTTGTGTATTTTTTAATAATTTATTAATTTTTAAAGAAAACAAATCGAAATGGATCATATCTTAAGACCCGACTTCTCGATCATATTCGAATTCAAATCCTTGCCTATCAAATCCGATCAAATCTGTCATGAATAGTGTCAAATTGGATTCTGATATACCATGATTCAAATATGATATGATCCATTTACATCCCTATTTTCATCTTTGTCCCACTAATGAAAATTTCAAAGCTATAAAATGGACCTTACAACATATTAGGGAGTCTTTTAATATAATTCAAAATGTCAAACTTGTCCTTGTATATTTAATTAAAAGTTAAAAGTTTTTTTAAGGGTATTTTAATAAATGTTCATCTTAATTGATAGATATAGGATAAAATGGATACTTTTGAAAAACTAATGCATTAGGCCAAATAAAAAAGGGAGATAGCAGGTTTTTCAATACTATAAAAACCTCTCCTATAGTATTTAAAAAAACTTGGAGTTATCTCCCTTATTGGTATTGTTTTGAAGGAAAACGTTGATCAAATGCATTAATTTTTCAAAATATCATTCTATCCTTATATCTATCAATTCATATGGAAATTTATTAAAATACCCCTAAAATAGTTTTTCTCTTTTAATTAAAAAATTTCTCAAGTTAAATTGAAAAGAATAAAATAATTTTATTCTATTAAAACGTTATGTCTAGTGAAGTCTAAAAGGGAAAATATGGCATTCATTTTGAATTACAGTTTTTTCGAAATTAAAAGGGAGGGTTTTGTTAAAGTGAATTCTGAGGAGAGTTTTTTATGATTGTCAGAAAATGGAAGGGAGGTTTGAGAAATAATACAAATATGTGGGCCATCCTGCCATGTGACAGTGTGATTTTGCTAAGATCGTAGATCAGCATGCGACACGCTTTTCTGACAAGCATGAGCGCCATTTATCTGTCCCCGACGTTGACGTCAGAGTCAGAGATCAATCTACACTACGCATTGACCAAAATACCCTTACTTCAGAGACGTTTTTCTGAATTCTGAATGCTTTATAAAGAGACTGAAGACTGATTGGTTCTCAATTCTCATTACCAGAAGAGAAGAAAAAGAAGAAGAAGAACAGAAAGGGAAGCTAATTAGCTAAAAGCGCAAGAGAAAGAAAGCAAAAGAGATGATAGAAGAAAGGCGAGGTCCTCCTCACGGGGTGTTATTTGCGGTGGTGGTGAGCCTGGTAGTGGTGGTGCCGGCGCTAATGGGCGACCAGGGGGAAGCACTGACCGGAGCAATCTCGGAGATGTTTACCCCGGTGGGGCTGCTATTTGTCCCCATCATACTCCTGCTCCTCATCCAGTTCCTGTCGTCGGATCGAGGCACGGTGCTGTCCAATGTCTTCTCCACCGCTACAGGCCAGCCAGATTCCATCCACCGCCTCAGTGGGTCCCCGGTCGGCGTTGCTCTCTTCCTCCTCCTCCTCCTCTTCCTCCTGTACAACCGCATCTCCTTGTTCGGATCCGGCGACGACGACTCCGAGTGAGATGAATGAATAGCGTAGTCATCGTTACTTGTCTCTTTCTCTCTTTTTGCTCGTCTACTCTGTGTATACGTTCATATACACCCAGCTACTGTACTTTTTTGGTTAATACGCAAATTACGAAATTCCCAGGTGAGGGAGCACACTTGTGTAAAACGAATCGGAGGTTTTTTCACTTATCATTCTCATTTAGTTCGAACGTTAGAACAGAAATAGTTTTTGCTTCCTGAACATATAAATTGTAAGAAATTTTTATTGGTAAGCAAATTGGGGGCGCTGAAAAATAGTTCTTGAAAGCTTGCTACCGAGTGAATCCTCTGTCCGGCGGAAACTGAAATGGTCGGAAAGAATGCCGGAAAAGGCGATACTGGTTTTTTTTCGTATTGTTTTTCAGTCTTGTTGGATTGATACTAGCTTTGAAATCGATCGTCGCTTTGGCCGAGTGGTTAAGGCGTGTGCCTGCTAAGTACATGGGGTTTCCCCGCGAGAGTTCGAGTCTCTCAGGCGACGTTTGATATTTTTTGCTTCTATCTTCGCCGGTTGGAAATGAAACCATTGGCTACCCCTCTCGGTCTTTTGTCTTTTTGTGACTTTTTTTTTATAAGATTTTAGAAAACCTCCCTAATCTTTTTGTCATTTTGTTAATTGTTTTTTAGTTAAAGGATTTAGGTAATGTTTGGAACCACGTCACTATTAATGGAACGGGCATCGATTAGCTTACCGATTTTGGTGATTTTTAAGAAATCAGCCAAAATTTAATTATTTTTTAGGGATGTTTTATAGTGATTTTCTGATTTTTAGCTGATTCTATTTTTTAGGATCTAACGTGATATTGAATAATAACTTTAATATAAAAATAATCAGTCATGTAAACATCACATTGGTATAAAATTATTTTCAAAAACCTACTTCTGCAATTTTAATTTCTTTGTTACAATTTCATTAGACAACGACATCCCTCTTCAGCTCTTCAGGGAGAAGATATACACAAGAAAGAGAGAGAGAGAATTTGATTAACATGTTTAGCCTTTCTTCACTCTCTAACTAACAGCGGAGGGCGTGGTTTTGAAAAGTGAAAAGTGAGAAGAGGTTTCATATTTAGCAGAAACATCAAGAAAGACCAAGTCTAACCCTTTTCTCACGTTAGCAGAAACATTAAGATTTGAGAATGTTCTTTTTTATCTTTCTTGACGTTAGCAGGTGGCAATAAGTTGTAAGCACATGGGGCCATACCACATATTTCATTTTTAAAATCTCAATGCAAAAAGGCCTAAAACAATGCAACCTTAGTTTAAGGCTGTGTTTGGTTTGAAGAAGAAGGTAGAGAAAGGCAAGAAAAGGCGGAGAAACCCATTGAAGGTTTGTACATGTTTTTCTTCATTTTATTTTATTTTGTTTTCTTATTTTTTCTCAATGTTATAAAAACCGGACCGGATGGAATCATTTTGGCTATCAGTTTTCGAATCAAACGGTCTGATAGTCTGATTTAAAGGGATGGTCCATTCTGATTTAAAAAATAATTAAAATAAAAAAAAATGTTAAAAACTGTTGTCCGGGTCAGAAGGTCACTTGCCGAATCAATGGTTTTTGGCCCAACAACAGTTTTAGGATGAAACAGAACCGATTGCCTGATCGATTTCCAAATCAACCAATCCAACTGTCAGATCCGGTCCGGTTTAGAGAAACATGACCTAAGGCTCATGTTTTAGAGTGAAAAAACCAAAACTCATTCTAAGAAAACAAATCTCAAATTGAAGGTCAGGTGAAAAGGAAAATATTACATCCCGATTAGGGTTAACTATTTTCCATCAAAACTATCAGTTATGGAGGGTTTACTGTAGAAAAGTTCGAGCTGTCCACACTTTACTTCACGATCACAGTCTTAACTTGAAATTTCCCGTTAAAAGTGAAAATTTGATAACCAATTAACTGTTTATTTAAATGCCGTCAATATGCCAATGACCTTGGACACTTGATTAGGGATGGCAATTTCATGAGAATTTTCAGGTATCTAACCTGTCCTAATCCTAATATGACCTATTTATCAAAACCCTATAGTGTTTTGGACGGGTTTGGGATTTTAGATTAAAATCTTATAAGGTTTTGGACGGATTTGGGATTTTAGATTAAAATCTTATAAGGTTTTGGACGGGTTTGGGACAGGTTTGAGTTTTGACTTTAGGATATCCAATACCTGATACCCGGGATGCATAAATATGAACCTATTATATTATATATCATTCACAAATTTACTAATTTACAAATTTTTATTACTAAGATAATTATTCTATTATTAATACTTTATTTGTATAAATTTCTTAGGATTAAAATCATCATTTGATGTAAATTTGGATTTGATAAATTGTTTATTTCATTTAGTTATAAAATTCTAATTTTAAATATTATTTCTTTTAATTTTTTATGGAATTGTTAATCATATATATGTATTGATTGTTTTGATGAACACAAAAGTTAATAAAATCTATTTTATTCTATTAAATAACACAAAAAGTGAGATGGCT
This sequence comes from Nelumbo nucifera, assembly GCF_000365185.1. Next base: position 2,280,386 of record NW_010729132.1, on the reverse strand, counting down.
TAGTGGCTTAAAGTTGTGTTAAAAGATTTGGCATTACCATTTCTTTTAATTTTTTGTTGGAATTGTTAATCATATATATGTATTGATTGTTTTGATGAACACAAAAGTTAATAAAATCTATTTTATTCTATTAAATATCACAAAAAGTGAGATGGCTTAGTGGCTTGAAATTGTGTTAAAAGATTTAGGTTCAAATCACACCATAAGCATTAAGACACATTTTTTATGTTTGGTCAAGGGAGATTAACAGGCTTAAAATTTTTTTAGAGAAAATGATACTAAGAGTCCATTTGATTCATAGGAACAGGGATCTGGAATTGGAAACTTTTAATCCTTTGGTTTGATGGAATCAGAATTTGATTCTCATTTCTGATGGAATGGTATTCTCCTGTTTGAAGGAATGACTATTCCCTCTAGTTCCCTTGGGAATGAGAATCTCATTTCAATGGATTTTGACTCCTGTCCAAGCCAAATAGGAAGGAGAATACATCATTCCAGTTCTGATTTCAGGGGATGTTGATTCATATTGATCCTAAATTCCACCTTGCCAATTTACCAACAGCTAAAAATTGACGCATTATCCGCTACATTTGGCATTTATCCTTGAGAGAATTATTAATATAGAAGCAATTTGCCACCTAAGATGAATTTATTTATTTTATTAAGGCGTATCTGCGCACAATGTCATTGTCTAAGATGATTCAGGTGAAGGCATTTCAATTTTTTTGGTTAAATATAAATAGATAACTGAATTCGCATCTAGAAGACACTTATTTTTATTTTACATCAATAACCCAAAATAGTTTCATTTCAAAATTCAGATATTCTGGTTGAAATAAACTTATTTTACCATTTTAGTGCAATGAAACACTGCAGTGGAAGCTTTTCTGATTCAAGTCAAGGTTCAAAATAGGAGAATCATACAGTTTTTGGTACCTTTTATTTATTTTTTTCACAACTGGTTCAGGGGAACCAGTTTAGGCCACCTCCACACCCTGAACCAGTCAGACTCCTGATATATCCACTGTAGGGGCATATCAGAGTCCCAGAACGTTATGGGCCGATACGTATCAATACTTTGAACCTTGATTCAAATAACACCCCAAAACACTATTAACCTCTCAACATGTAATTGTAAGGTATGCTAGGAAAAAAAGTAGCATGTGAGTTGCAGATATTCTTCTAAATAAGTCGAAATTGGTCTCTTAGAACTTTTTCCTTTTTTTGGTATTAGTCACGCTCGAGTCCCCAATAGGGGGCATCACACTATTGTATTTACATATAATTCTTCATAAAGGCTGCATTTATTTTCAACATAAATACGGACGGGTGTAAAACTCCACACTCAGTCCATATTTATCTGCATTTGCTTTTAATATAGTTATGAACCAAAAATCAATATTCTCTCCCCTCACGGTAGACGTGTTAAACTCCATGGATGTACTTTAAAATTGATAAATAGTTATAACAAAAACAAACGATGCCAAAGTGAATAACAATGGGATTCGAAACCGCATCTTCACTGTGACAAGTCATCCAAAGTATCAACTGAGCTACCCCAGCCAAAAGCATGTTATATTGACAGGTATTAAACAAAAGGAGAATCTCATTATGTCAGTGCAACTTCGTTTAAACCCAAAGCAACCATGTTATTGTAAAGTATAGCCTGACAAGATTTACTATACAGGTCCAAGTGCCAGTTTAAGAAACAAGTTCAACATCATGTTAATTATTCCATTCAACAATCTACATGCATCAACTAAAGATTCAAGCAGGAACCAACTATTATTTCAAAATGATAAACAAAACCTGTTGCAATCATAATGGACGATGAATTTCACATTCAAGCAAGAAACTTCATTTCTGGTGTTACATCTAGGATCTTTGATGATTGGAACAAGATTATCATACTAACTATTTTTGGCTGCACCAATGGTTCGAAGTTCAGAGAAACAAGAAATTTGCCGAAGGGGCTATTCAAAAAAAAAATGACAATCATAAGCGCCTTCTCTTGGGATTACAAAGCCTGTCTCTAAATAGCACTAACAGACCACCACGTCATGGTGGCCATGCACTTTTATAATTGCAAAAAAATGGAGAATATTAATTTTAAGGAAAAAAATGGAGAATATTTGACCCAACTAAAGTAGTTTCCAAATATGTAATGCAAAGAACTAGGCTATCAATGGACCGAATCTGCCCTATAGACCTGAACCAATTCAATTCAATTACCAAAGGTCTGGGTCAGTATTTGGTGAAGTTGTGTCATTGATTTTAACAGTGTCAGGCCTGGTTTTACCTATTTGATATTTCAATTAAGACCTAAAAAGATTACGTATACATGCGTGTATGAGTGCAATAAAAAGCCACCTGAAGTTTTATACAAGTTTGTCTTGGATCCATACTTGTACATACCCTATAGGATCTGGGTCTAGGTGTTTTCCTTTCAGTTTGGGACCAGGTCTACCCTAATCAATACAACCCATTGGGAACCCTAAAAGAATATGATACAAATGACTCACGAGATGTAAAGTCTGTTGACAAGCAAGCATACATTAGAAAAATGAAAGGAATATAGTTTACTTCAAGGATATGTGAAAACTGGCTCCAAGTCATTAAATGTTGCTAAACTCTGCACGGTAAGAAAATTCTTCCAGAGCACAACTAAGAAAATAATAATGAAAACCTCTGCAGTTTTTGCATGTCCAAAATGATGGCCAACATATGAAGATCAATGAACACTTGCTTCTGATTGAATAAGATGAGAAATATATTAACTATAATAAAGTAGAAAACTCGAAATGCTAAAGATTAATATATATAATCAACTGTGTACATAGATAAATATGATTAAAAGCAAAATAGCCATCATGAAACAGTAATTCACTCCTTGCCCTGCAAACTGCAATACAAAACAAATATTGGGGATGGACCAATTCTGAAAAACTACATGGTCCATAGTAACATTAAATTTTAGCTTTCAGCCTCAATTTCACAATTCACAATGGACTCAAATAGTGGAAAATTTATAGTTCACTTATCTTGGCACCAAATTCTCTACAGAATATGCAAATACACATGTCATAATCAGATGATGGGAAGAATTGTTTTCAACTTGCCAGACATTAGGACCTCAGCAAAAGCCAAGTACTGGATAATGTAAAAACTAAATGTTTTGCCTTCCAAGGATACAGCAGTGAGAAAGCAAACTAATCTGCATTTCAACTGAATCAATGCTAAAGGAAATGACTAAGAAAACAAACTAATCTGAGAAAATTAAATGCTTTACCTTCCAAGGATA
>NW_010729132.1:2233721-2273735 GCF_000365185.1 Nelumbo nucifera | reverse complement strand
AAACAAACTAATCTGAGAAAATTAAATGCTTTACCTTCCAAGGATACAGCAGTGACAAGTAAACTAATCTGCATTTCAACTGAATCAATGCTAAAAGGAAATGACTGTCAGAGAAAACAAACTAATCTGAGAAAACTAAATGATTTACCTTACAAGGATACAGCAGTGAGAAGTCAGCTAATCTGCATTTCAACTGAAACAATGCTAAAGGAGACAGACTACCTTGACCAGGTGTTTATCCCTATCTACCTTCTCTCGAGTTGGATTTCTAGGGATTTGAATGGTGGTCCTAGACGCACAGGTGAGAAGCATTTTAGGGTAGGTGCCTCGCCCAGGTCCTAGGCACAACACTTTCAAAAGGCACATGCCTGGTGCACCTAGGCATGCACCTGATGCGCCTTGGCCCAAGCATATGCCTTTTGAAAATTGTACACTTTTTTTTTGCTTTTTTTGAACCTAGCAGCTGGGCTGGGGGCTCCACACCCCTCGAGGCAATCCCAAACAAGTCCATGTTAAGGTCTTAAATTCTTAATTCTCACACAAAAAATAATGATTTTATAATTTTAATCGTCTTTTAAGAAGATATTGTATTAAGATGAATGAATAAACAACATTAGCAAATAGGGGGTTCTCAGAGCTTCAGTGAGTGAACGAACCAGAGCAGACTTGTTTGGGATTGCCTCGAGGGGCATGGCACAAAGGCGACTTGTAGAATCAGGACTGTAATATATTTTACATCACATTAGCTACTTGAAGTAAGCAATTGAGCAAAAAAAAAAAGAGATTGTGGGCTTTACGTGCTTGAAAATGTTTTATATGTTTTATTTTTTTTTTTAATTTTCATTTGAATATGCTTTACATGTTATGTTTATGTATTTTAATTTTATATAATAGGCTTTTTAAAACATTAATTTTAAAATTTAAGTTTATATTTCTTATTAATATTATGTTTAATATTGTTAGCGTAGGGGTATTTCTAACTTTTTACCTTGATTGATGTTGTTGATCTGTAATGTTGTGTTGAAACATGTGCTCTTAACTTAAGTAAGGGCACATTAGATCTTTTCAGTCATGTTTTAATAATAATATAAATACTTACTGGCCGACTGGGAGAAGTCAAGTTGACTCTTTCAGTTCGAACCAGAATTCTCTCTTTCTCTCTTTCTTTATCACTTCTTCTTCTTCTACATAACTGAACTCAGTTAGGCCGAACTCTAAGGCAGACCTGAATTATAACAAATATTTTTGAACTTTTTGCATTTTTTGAATTTTATTACTTTTTTTATTTTTCAGCAATCTTTTGCATTTTTACGCCTTGCTCCAAAAAGGCATGCACGCCCCGCCTTGCGCCTTGCACCTTGCACTTTTAAAACACTTTATCTAGAAGTAATCGCAATTTGATATATAACCTGTCCTCATTATCATATGAAATTTGTACTGAATGTTGTGAGGATTGGTCACAAGCTATTGCCGCCCATTTCTGTTCAGTTTTTTTTCTCTCCTTCAAATGTAGGGCTAGCATCTTCACTTAAACTACTTTTACATTTTTGCTATATGCACATATATCTTTTTTTATCAATAAGAAGATTTTATTATAAAAAGAAGAGAAAAAGCTGCAACTGTTTAGGGAGAGGCACGAGTTGCAACCTCTCCCAACTAAAAAGAAAACAAATTACACCTATGCCCAATACAATTGATCCCTATTTGCCCCTTGCTTAGCTAAGCTATCAACTAGACCTGTTCATGGACCGGGCTGGGCCGGGCTTTCACTTGTCACTAATGAAAATATACTAGGCCCGAGCCCTAGCCCGGCCCGACCAACGGGCCTATAACTTGGGCCCAAGCCCGGCCCTAGTAAAAAGCCCAAAACCCGAGCCCGAAGCCCGACCTAATTGAAAAAAAAATAAACAATTTTCCTTATTCAAATTAGAATTAAAAATTCAGATAGTATTTTTTTTCTATTTAAATGAACAATGGGCCTACAAGATGGTATTTTTCCCTTTCTTTTATATTTTAAAACAAAATTTTACATTCTTAAATCAAAAAATTTATTCAAATGGACATAATCACATAACTAATTTTAAGTTTAATATAAGATCGAGCCAGGCCGGGCTCGGGCTGGGCTATTTTGACAAAACCCGAGCCCGGCTCGAATTTTTTGCGAGCAGGGATTTTTGGCCCAACTTTAAGCTCGCGGGCCTATAAGCATGTTCAAGCCCGTCCGGGGGTCAAGCCGGGCCGGGCCAGCCCGTCGGGCCACCCGGCCCATGAACAGGTCTACTATCAACCATAGCATTAGCTGATCTTCCCACCAAATGTATCCTTATAAATATATTCCTTGTCAGCCACTTGAATTTTTTCAGTGCATTTTTGTAACACCTGACTACATTCTCTGGGTTCTGCAGCCACCTCACCACCACCTTAGAGTTACCTTCTATTAGTAGTTGTTGCACTCCTAGTTGTACTGCAAATTGTACCCCTTGGAGGGCGGCTAGTAATTCTGCCCTAGAGGAGTCCCCCACACCTAGAGGACCGGAGTATAAGAGAGCCACATTACCACTTTCATTCCTTATAACCCCTCCCATTCCAGAGGGGCCTGGTTTACCTTGACTACTGCCATCAAAATTCAATTTCATAAAACCTTCAGGAGGGGATGTCCAACTCATATACACCTTGTTCTTTCTTGAGGAGCTACTTGCCACTGCTGCTCAATGCCTCCAAAGATCATTAAAAGAGAACTGGTGATATAAGTACAAAGATTTGGAAGATAACAGCCACCTGTTTCTGCACTGCTCAATATCTGCTAGAATTTGGAATCCTTTTCTCGGTTCAGTGGGCCTTGCTTGGTCAATGCCAGCTTCGGTGAAGGAGATGTTGTGGAGCTGGGGACTACAGGGATTGTCAAAGCTTGCTTCAGCTGTGTGGATTTCCATTCCGGTTGCAGTCATCAGTACCATTTAGGCAGAAAGGAACAAAAGACTATTTCAGAATATCTATAAGGATCCAGAAGACCTGATATCTATTTCTTTTGGAAAGTTGACTTCTTGGGTCTCGGCCTCGAAGCATGGTTCAAAGTATCGATACACCTCTGTGTATCGGTACTTAGATACACAGAATTACCTTTTTTTAGTTTTTTTTAAATTTTGGTTTTTGGGGAGTTAAAAAAGGGTGGGGTAACAGGTGTTTCAGAACCCAAAAGATACGATACGATGCACCCGATACAGGGCGTGTCAAATCGATTTTTTGAACCTTGCCTCGAAGGGAATTCAGGCTGCTCAATCGGGGGCTAGGCTAAATTCTAGGAGCCTATGGCATCTGTAATCTTGTTATGTTTGGGCTGTTTCCCCATCTAAGGTGTTCCATTGGGGGGCCTTTATACTAGTATTTCTTATCAATAAAGTGTACCTTACCTTTTCTCAAAAAAAATAATAATAATAAGTCCAAAGATTTCAGCCACAAAATGGCCCTATGTAATATGCAGTCCTTTAATTCTTGTATGCTTCTTTCCTTCTCTTGAAAAATTCTGGAGTTCCTTTCTTCCCAACTGTCCAGAGCAAAGCTGCACTTGCACACCTCCACATTAATCTTCCTCTCCAATGGCGCCAAGGAAAGGTAGACGGATCAAAAAGCAAACTTACACAGGTTTTTTGAGAAGAAATGTGTTTTAATAGAACCCTCCTGACTGTTTTGTAATCTTTCATGCTAAGATGCTAATAATAGAACCCTCCTGACTGTTTCTTGAAAAGAAAAAGGTTTGCTAGTAAGGCATTAAGTAGACATGCTGCATTACTACATTCTTTAAGCCACATGGGAGAATGACATGGCCATACTGGATTAATGCAACTAATCCTTGAAAGGCTGTTGCAACTAATCAATTAGAGGATGCAAAGTTGTCCATGATATAGTTGACCAAATTTGTCCCCTTTTGAGATCTTAGCCTAAAGGCCCTAAACTAATGCTCCACTTCGATATGTGCTTTAATCTGGCTCAACACTTCTTTTGTTGCACACTTAAACCAATACTCAGCAATCATTTATTAAATTTAATGAAAGGGTGAAGAAAAGGCCCATCTCCAAAATATATTTCAAAACAAGCACATGTGGAATCCAAAAAGTTTAGTTAGATTGATATTCAAGATCAAAACTCTTAACAATGCTCTTGACATCTTAGCTTCAATAACATTCTTTCAAATATCTTAATCTGAAAGAAGATTTCAACATACATTTTACTGAAAGATATCATATAGAATGTAGAAATAGAAACATTATTTACATCCTAAATATCAAAGTCCCTGGGGCTGAGTAGAAGAAACTACCTTGTAAGGCCTCAAAGACGCAAGCCAAGTATCAATAACTTTTACATGAAAAGTGGGTTGAGAAAACAAACTAACTCTCTTCATCAGAATCAAACGATTGTCTTCTCCTCAAAGATTCCAATACATCCAGGGGACGATCTCCTCTAGTAAGTGTTCCTCCCATAGAAGATTTGAGCTTGGGCATACTAATGGAACGAAGTTGTGGGGTGGATGTACCCCGGTTCACTTCCCTTAACACAGATTTAACCGTGGCTGCAGCTGCCACATCTGCCATTGCTGATGCAACTTTGACAGCACTTCCCAACTTCTCAGCTAACCTATCGTGAATATTTGATTCTTTAGCAATTCTGGAAATACTAGTCCCATGGCCTGGGGGTGAACAGTAGTTATTGGCTCTCTGCATGGTCTCAACAGCCTCAGCTACTGTAGACTTGGCCTTGGTTGCTTCATACTTCTGCATGTCATACAAGAGTTCCTTTTGAAGCTGCTTGTCAGCAACCAATATCTCATCAATCTCATTCTTGTAGTCCTTGAGAAGTACTCTTAAGCACTCCATCAGACAACCTGTGAGAGGGCTATTCTTGCTCTCCAAAAGCCGCTTTAGTTCTATGAATATGGGGATAGCATTCTGGATCAAGCCCTTTTTAATTGCTTGTGTTGCTAACCTCCCTCTTGCAGCAGCCAATGTAACTCCTCCACCATCACCCCCTTCCTCATCCATTTCTGTTGACTCAGTTGCAGTTCCACGGTTGGACTGGATCCGGATCTCTTTACATGCAAGTACTTGGAGAGCATCCTGTTATGCCATCCACAAATTTAGCAAACCATTAAAAGAGTAGTTAATACCAAGGTTCAAAATATTGATACAGGCCGATATGCCACTTGCTCGCTTCTACTTTTTTTTAGTTTTTTTTTCAGACTGGTTCAGAGGGGTCGGTTTAAGGCCCCATCATCCCCCTGAACCAGGTCACACCCTGAAACACCTCCTGTAGAGGCGTATCGGTGGCCTCTCAATACGATACATATCGGCCGATACGGCCCGATACGTATGGCAATTTTGAACCTTGGTTAATACATTCACAATACATATAAAAGTTGGATCTAGATTATATACTAAGCAGCTTTCTCACTTGCAAAGTTAACAGAAAACAAATTTGTATGCCAAATATTTTTTATGCATGAATGATACCTACTTCAATATGAACTATTTGCTATAGTTGTCACATGGAGTTGTTCCTTAATGCTGCTGTATTTGGAAATTTAATAGCACCATGCATCATGGAAATCCAATAACTTCATACTATTTAACATTCTAGCTTTTTGTTTTTTCTAGGAAATGTTCTGATTATGGAGTCCATACTGGAGGAGTGGAGGCTGACTTATTGTGGCTGATGGGTTACAGTTTCAGGATACAAAGCTAAGAATAATATTTTGACCCCCACTCTAAAAATTGCTAACTTGTCCATGTCATTTTACATAAAGTAACTAATTTTTGGTCAAATCAAGCATATACCTGCTCCAATGGACCATAAGGTCTCAAGCATGGAACCATCAAATCGGGCATGCAAATAACCAATTATTCTGTTTGGCAGTTAAAATCTTATTACACTAAAGCAGACATGGCATTACACCCATCCACCCAATGACATTCCACTCCCCAATAAAACCAATAAAAAAATGACATGGAAAGTGGAATGATATCCAATCACAGCGGCTATTATGTAGAAAACATGGGGAAATGGAACTCCAGATTCCAGAATTCTATCTTTTCTAGCAAGTAGAATAAATAAAACAGCAGAAGCCATGATCTAGTCATGTTTCAGGAGCATCTACGCTATCAAGCAATTCAGTTATCTATCCCAACATCGTAGATAAGCATATTAAGCCCTTTAAGCTTGCTCTGCATGGTGTCTGGTCATTTGGCAAAGCTAGAAACTATAAATCTCACTCTAGGAAAAGTCCAGCTGAAGTTTTGAAGAAAGAAGCTACTGAACAAGATTTGGAAGCTTCCAATATGGCCATATCTTCAAGGGAGTCTTTTAGTTGTTCAGGAATCTAAAAGTGTTGCATGTATGTGAACCTGGGAAGTAGAAAACAATGCATGTCCTAGAGTCTGAAAACATGGATGCACAAACACATCCTTTTTTTTATAATTGGATGCACTGGAAATGAGGACATTCTCACAGTTTTCCATGCAGATATTTGGAGGAAATGGGGAGAGGTGGCAAGAAGCTCTTCAAGAAAGGAACCGGCACTTTCTCTTTGGTTGCCTCCTGCAGAAGGATTTATTAAGGTCCTTTTGGTTGGGCTATTCTGGGCTTTTGAAAGCCATAAAGCTCAAGAAATTGGGATTACACCAAGTTGAGATAGAAGGAGATTCTAAATTGTTAATGGACTGGCTGCAATCAAGCAAGTTGGGAGCATGGATGTATTAACAAACCATACAGGAAATCCTCAATATAACAAGGGAGTTTGATGCAGGCTTCAAGTGGATAAGAAGATCAGCTAATGGTCTGGCTGATACCTTAGCCAAACAAGGGATAGTGAGGGAAAGTTTGTTCTGGGCAGTTCCGTAATTCAAATTACTTGGGCTCAACTCCTATCTTAGGGGTTGACAATTGTATCTTAATTTTACAGTAATGAACTTACCGTTTCCAATAAAAAAAATGCTAAGCCAACTAGACAAGCAAACTAATTTATAAAAGAATAAAGAAATAAGTAAAAACCAACCCCTTTTTTATATAAAGAATCATCACCTAGGCAATGCCTAAGCAGGTGCCTAGTCACCTATGCAACAAGGCACACAGATATCTCCCAGCATTGACTTGGCATCTTAATAACCACACCTATACCTATAGATAGATAGTAGTCATAAGAGTCGTAAGATCTTTTTGGGTCTTTTTTGTTGAGTTATTGGAGAGCTTTATTTTCTCAGTATAAAGTTAAAAAAGAGGAGAAGAGTTTTCATAAGTGGTTTGAGTTTCACTCTACATTTATTTTCTCCATTTTCAACTGTTTCTACAGTGAGGTGAACAGTTGGTCAGTACCTTCTGTTCCTCCAAGCCTACCTAGGTCAGATTTGCTTCAATATTAGATCATAACTGTAAATGTCACTCCTAGCCTACAAGGCTACAAGGCACACATGAAGGAACACCTCACTTTATCACATACCTATTTTGTTAGTGGCCCAATGATATACTTTTATATTCTTTATTTTTTGAGATTATAACAATAAAAACATTACTAAGAATTTTCTCTACTACTTTAGCCAAAGAGGAGAGTGTGATTGTTGGAGTGAAATTTTAATAAATTCTCATGCAACGTAATTCACTCAATAGAGTGATTGAGTTTTTATTATTTTGGGTAAAGCCCATTTAGGGGATCATATGGATTATTCCCCTTAATTACATCTCCACAAGAAAGTAGAGAACACCTTTTGATTCTAACTTAGAGAAATGAAACACTCTTTCTTTTCTTTTTGATACAAAGAAGATTTCCTTCCCACTCCTTTCTTCACAAATTGTAGTCAATCAGATGAAATTCTAACTATAGACAGCCTTAATCTTTTGGATTTTGTATACAAGAAGGGAACTGTAGTCAATCAAATTGAATATTTGATTGTAGATGGTTTTTATCCCTCTGCTCTTCATTTTCATTTGAAGGGAACCATAATCAGCCTTTGTAAATCTGTAGATGCCGGTTTAATCCCTAACTTTTCTTGACAGAGGGACTATAATCAACCAAGCAAAAGAACTTGATCTAGATGGTTTTTCCCTCTATTTCCTTTCTTAAAAGTAACAAGGGAGAGAGAAGAAGAAGAAGAAGAAGAAGAAGAAGAAGAAGAAGGATACATAGCAAAAGACATATATAGGAAGTATTTACAAAGATGACCTTCCTTCTACCTACATGTATTAGTGAGATTTCTTTTTTTCTTCCTCGTCTTCCCCTAAGAACTTCTCTTTGCTTCTCCATTTATCTTGGTTTTCTTAAGAATCTTTGAGAGTGGTATGCTCTGAGACACAATTTTCTCCAAAGAGGACGCTCTAGTTTCCCCTTAAGGAGCCTAAATAGGGAGTGGGCTAGTTATGCAACTATCCTCTCCCCCTAGGTGAAGGACACCTGTCATTCCCACTTAAAAAGAGGGAACTCTCATACATGACACCTTATTTATTTTTTATGATTTAGCTAGCACACTAGCCAAACTACTTATTTGGGTTATAAGCTATCTAAATATTATTTGGGATTTAAAAAAAAAAAAAAAATCCTTCAACAATGATGCACTTGCTTTTTGGCTATTGTTTCCCAAAGTATGTCTAAGGGTATTATTTTAGCCTTTTCAGCATTGATATGTGGAATCCAAGATAGCCTAAAAGAATTTTTGGTTATTGCCCCTTTCTGAGGGGAAATAAAAAGGCAAAGGTTTGTGGAGTTATATTCGTTTGGCTATGTGTTGCGAAATTTGGAAAACACAAGGACCAAGTTGTTTTCTTTAATGGAAAAAGATTTAGGGATTGGATTATGTTACTACCAAAATTTGAGGGTGTCACAAAGGAGGATTTCGAATATGTAACTTTTGGGTTTTATTAAATCTCATATTTGGGAGGTGAAAGTTTTGTATATTTTGTTTTTTATGTTTGGGGTGACTCCTAGTGGTGCAACTTAGGTAGGCCCAGCCCAAGCATGGACCGATCCAACCCACAATTTTACATGTGTTGGGCTAACAATTAGGAAAAAAATAATAGTAGATAGACAATTATAAAAAGTAGTATATAGACCCACAAAATGAATGTTTTAGTTTAGTAATGTCTATTTTGTTTTTCTTGGTAATAATGAAAAAGAAGTTTTATTAATCAAAATAGGATTGCATTCAAAAGGTGATGAGGAATCACTAGGGGTGCAAGTCGGGTGGGGCTGGGTTGGGTTTAAGCTCAACCTAGGCCCAATGGACCTAAGGCCTAAGCCTAGCCTGTGCCTTAGGTCAAGCCCGGATTGTCCAACTTGGGTCCAATCCGCACTAAAATTTGATGCACTTGGGTTAACTCAAGACCGGATTGAGATAATGTTGGTTAACCAGCCCACAAATTTGATCGTATGGTTACCCAAGGAAGTATGCATATATGCATGCAAATATGTGTGTGTTGTGTGTGTATATATAGTATATACATAGTTGGGTTGGGCTTGGGTTTTAAGTTCTTTGGTTGGGCTTGGACCCAAAAAATTATTTTTCTGGCCAGGCCCAGGTTTAGCCCTTAGGTGGTCCAAACCCAACCCATGTATATACCACACACACACACACTTGCATGCATACATGCATATATGCATACTTCTTTGGGTAATCATACAATCAAATTCGTGGGCTGATTAACCAACACTATCTCAACCCAATCTTGAGTTAACCCAATTGCATCAAATTTTAGTGTGGATTGGGCCCAAGTTGGACAATTCGGGCTTGACCTAAGGCACAGGCTAGGCTTAGGCCTTAGGTCCATTGGGCCTAGGTTGAGCTTAAACCCAACCCAGCCCACCCAACTTGCACCCCTAGTGATTCCTCATCACCTTTTGAATGCAATCCTGATTTGATTAATAAAATTTCTTTCATTATTACCAAGAAAAATAAAATAGACATTACTACACTAAAACATTCATATTGTGGGTCCATATACTACTTTTTATAATTGTCTATATACTACTTTTATTTTTTTTCCTAATTGTTAGAGTTCAATCATCACATATGTTGGTGTTAGGGGTGATCATAGGCTGAGCTCAACACCTATGACAAGGGCTATTGCTTGGACCCGGATCTATGGCATTAAATAATATATTTAGATATTTATAGTATTTTATATTATATAAAATATAATATACATAAATGTTGCATAGGCCCAAGCTAGGCTAGGCAAGACTTTGGGCCTATGACATTAAATAATATGGTCACCCAGCTTGCACAGAAGTCTATTATTAAATAGATGAATTGATAATGCAAAGCTTTCAATTTCATAATTCATCGAGGTGGGACCTTGAATGTCAACTTGTTCATTTCAACCAAAAGGCTAACGACCTAGCATTCAAGGTCCCACATCGATAAATTTTGGAAATGGAAGCTTTGCATTCATCTATTAAAGAATTGTTAATCAAGGCAAATAAGCTATGAACCCATACATGAGTTGACTCGTGGGAATGTGTCAACTTGTAAATCATTATCAAACATGGGGTGCCCATGCAACACTTACGTGTATATAAATTAATGTTTACTTTATAAAATAAAATGTTATATCCAATATATGTTTTATGAGTCATATAATAATTATTATATAGAATAATATAATATAACATAAAACATATATAATATTATATAATATATATAATAAATGCATATAAAGTATAATTTTATATATTATATAAATATATAATATATATAATAAATGCATATAAAGTATAATTTTATATATTATATAAATATATAATATATTACAGGCTTGATCTAGGCCCACCTGAAAATTTCCTAGCTTGATGCATGCCTAAGCCCAGCCCTAAACACAACCTAGGCCTGAAACCAAAAATTTCCAAGTTGGGCCAGGTAGGGTTGGAAATGATCATCCCTAGTTGGTGTATGCTGTCTTTAACCACCAAAGATCGAAAACTTGAATCAATAAGCAAGGAAGAACTTAAAATTTTGTCCAATCAACACAATTTTATTAGGACAAAAAGGCACTCCCCCTATATTTTCTGAGCTTTTTCTTTTGTTATCTTCCCATTATTGTGTTGATTTACTATGAAGTTTATACTTTTTATGAAGATTATAAATAATTACTTGTGAATGATGGTTGTCGGTTTGTGAAGATTATATATAACCAAGGAGACTAGGCAACAAGGAGTGGCAAGAAAGTGCCTCCTTGTCACTAGCCTCGCCTTGGCACCTTGAAAACTATGCATTAGATTTCTGTAGTTCCTGGCTAAGTATCTTAATTATGTAAGTATAAGAGATATACTCATTAAAGAGTCCTTGGGTTTCACTAATGTGTATTTGCTAGTTCCAACTTTAAGAAACAAACATTGGATCAATAGCTCATTGATGTGCATGCTAAGCTCCCTATGGTTTTCGGGCCTACAAGGACTTAGCTATGCCTCCATACCTAGCACCCTATTAGAAAACAGAGTAAAGAGTACCTTAATTGCAGGTGGACCCCACCGCCAAACATTCAAAGTCTGTTTAGCCCCTCGTTCTTTGGTTGGCCAAACAAAAGGGGAAGGATAATGTGGAGATGTGTGAGGGCTGCTATTTGCTGGACTCTTTGGGAGGAAAGGAACACCAGATTTTTTTCTGAAGTTGAAAGAAGTAAAGAAAGCATTATTGAAGTAGTAACAGTGAGGGTGGTACACTGGCTGAAATACTTGGACCTGTTTGTTGATATTTCTATGGATATATTGCTAAATAGCTGGCTGGAGGTGGCAAATTCTGCTCCCGCCTGCTCTTTAGTTTGTCCTGTGTGGTCACCACCAGGAAGTGGACTTATAAAGCTAAACTTCGATGGAAATAGTGAGGGAAATCCAGGTCCATCAGGTGTAGGAGGGGCTTTTAGAGATGAGGATGGGAAGGTGCCCGCTTTGTATTCAGGTCCCATTGAGATTGGAGACTCTCTTAAAGCTGAGGTCTATGCAGTACTGGAGGGGGGTATAAGGAAGTCTAAGGAACATAATATACAAAAGTTAGTCATTGAACGGGACTCAAAACTGGTCTTAAGTTGGTTACAATAAGGTAGTGGACTTTGGGAATTTGCTGATGAGAGGAGGGAGATTAAATGGCTAACTAAAGGACTGGAAATCAAGTTTCAGTGGGTCAAGAGAACAGCAAATGCATTTGCTGATGCTTTGGCAAAGCAGGGGGTGGGAAGGGATCAAATGTTTTGTTCTGTAACTTTTTCTTTTTTGTTATCTTCCTGGAGAGAGTTAGCCTGATTATCTCTCTCTGGAGTGTTGTAACTAGAACTCTTTTAATCTAATGAATTCCAGTTATTGATCAAAAAAAGAGTACCTCAATTGCCATTTGCTATTTGTTAATAGTAACTCCCTTATTCCATTCAGAACAGGCCCCTATCAAATGGGTCCCTTCGCTTCACTCTTTGGAAAAGCACTGAGTTAAAACTTTGAACGAGTTTTAGCCATTTAGCACCAACGGCATCATCAGGAATGGCAATGTATCATCATCTTCCACTAGAAGGCTTCAAAGACCATCAGGAATGGGAACAACCACCTCTTCTTCTTTTTATAAGTAAACCACCTCTAAATTTCATTAAGCTAAATTTTGATATATGTAGCTTGGGCTTTCCATGAGCTTCAAGAGTATATGATGTTTTAAGGAATCAGCTTGGAAAGATATTGACAGCTATTCAGGTTAGACATTGGAGACTCCATCAAAGCTAATCTATTATCCCAACTGCAAGCTCTATGCTTGCGCAGGACACTAGGACATCTAGATCTAGAGGATGGTTGTACAGTAGTGATAGGTTGTTTTAGAAGTAGTGACCCAGGACTAGGGGTGATCATTTCAGCCTGGCCTGGAAATTCCGACCTTGGGCCTGGGTTTTGTGTTCAGGCCCAGGCCCGCAGATTTTAGGGCCGGGCTTGGGCTTAATACTTCAAGCCCGGCCCGCATATATTTAAACTTACACATTTTGTGTATAATGTATACATATGTATACATGTTATTTTATATTATATTATATATTTATATATAAATATTATAACATGACATGTATAATTTATATTAAATGTAATATTTTACATTATATAATATATAAAATAAAAGTTTATATGCATGTTATGCCATTTAATATAAAATATTATAGATATGTAATGCTTTATATATGAAAGACATTGGCCCAGAATCAGGCCCGGGCCCGTTTAGACCTGGGCTACGGCTTATGTTTCAGGCCCCGAACCCCGGGCCTGGGCCTAAGCTATAGCCCTTATCATAAGTGCAAAGCCCAGCCCGGCCCAGCCCATGATCACCCCTACCCAAGACCTTGGCAGTTGCAACGGTTAATTGGAGAAATTAGGAAAACTTAACTTCTATAACTAAATGGATGTCTCATCTGGATGCATAGAAATACCAGCTAATTCCTTAGTTGATTCACTAGTAAAGGAAGGGGCAGCAAGAGTTGACTTGTATTAGGGACCTTGCCCTAGGGCAAAAGACTGTACTTTTGAGTAATTGGGTTTTACTGTAGGATTGAGGTAAAGTGGCACTTGTTGGCCTCAAAATGTTTGTTCTGTTACCTATCAAAAAAATAAATCACAGCAAATGCATGAAATCAACATTATCATTTCATCACCATCAGGATCTGACTTATTCCACCTATGTGGTACAGTTTGTTAATCAACATCATTTTGATCACTTCAGTCCAACAGATATTCAAATAGTACCTGCAGTACAGACTGCCCAGTAACATCATCAAGATTGAGCAAACCATCAGATGCAGCAGCAAGTACTTCTGCACAGAGCTTTGCAGAAGTAGCCAAAAGGTGCTCTGGAGCCATTTGTTTCAGCAAAGAAACATAAACGTGCATCCGTTGTGACCTAGACTTTTCATCATTGCCTCTGCAGCAAACAATATTACTACATAAAGTCAATCATTATTCGCAAGACGATTATTTTGTTTGGCTCCAATTCCATGACAACCTTACCGGATTGAGAAGAGCCGGCTGTCCGTTCTCACACCTTGAGATTCACTGTGTCCAGCATGTGCATGACAGTCATTCAAAACAAATATGGCCTCAACAAAACTGTTATATGCCAGAAGTGGTGCCTTTGCTGCTAAAATCATGCAAATGTCAATAACTGTAGACAGATGGTTCACTTATATGGACATATGCATGCACAGTCTCATAGACAAACATACAGACTCAGACATGCATGCAAGAAAGTCCAATGGCCTTCTCATAGATGTAACATGTCAAATTATTTGTGAGAGTGCCTTAACCTTTCAAGATGTTCCCAAAGAGAAAATCTGCTAGCTGCCTGATCTTCTCTGATTCATCAACAAGGGACAAGAGAAATCGAAGGAAAAGCACTCCTCTCCACTTCACATAGTCCCTCTGTGGGTGAGGATAATAAGTAAAGGATTATGTCATTTTCCACCTAAGGAAAATTCTCATTAAATCATTTTCCACAAAAATAACCTTCTAGAGAAAATAACATAATGAAAACAACAATCTTAAGGTCAGGGCCCCAGAAATATATTGACCTGCAATAATCTTGAAAGTAGTACAAATGTTTGTCTTCTAACAACTTCACATGGATCACGCAGGCACTTGGTGATCTTGGATATGTAACTGAAAATTCAAGAGCAATAACTACTTAAAAGTCAAGCAGTGGATGAAAACCTATATGGGTTTGTGTCCTATGGCCTCACCAATCAACAAGAGCAGTGTATCGCACACAAAAATCTGCCATCATCACCACAATGTTGTTGCGAAGTGCTGCAGAGTCACTCTTCTCAAGCTCCTGCAGCACAATTCCTAATGATTAGGTAAAGGTGATTTCAGAACCATGCCAAACAAACAATATAGGACCAAGAGCAGAACCTGGACAAAAAGAGGGATATAACGCTTTGCAAGTTTCCCATCTGCAAGGCATAACTTCCCCATCGTTAGCCATGACTGATTATAGAGAGAAGGGGCTATCTGCTTTATGGGAATTGCAGAGCCAGGTAATCTTTTCACTTTTAATTCAGAAGTCTCTGATGTGATAATGGTGTGTAAAAGTGGAAGAATGCTCTTTAAATCTGCAGAAGGACAAACCAATACCAATGATCCAATAGTATATACAGCGGTGACAGTTCGTAATAAGGAGGGAGACGTGGCTGCTACTCTCTTTCCCTTTCTGTCCCCAGTTCTAGGTGGTGTAAAAAAGCTATTCAATTTGCTTACTTCTGAGGCCTCTGAAATGTAGGTTTCAAGAACTTTTAATGCTTTAGAGAGCAACTGGTTTACCCATCTTAAGACAAGGTTGTCGCCCTCTTCAGGACTCAAAGCCTTTCGTTTACACAAAGTTCTGAGGGCTTTTACATGAGCATTTACCTGCCACAACATATATGAAATGGTTATGTAGATAGGAATCAAACAAAACTCTAACTGCACAAAGGAAGGGCAATATATATGAATCAATTGTGCCCCCTTCTACTTTTGTTCTAACACACCCAGGTAGGAAGTCGTTAAGTGAATTCTGATGAATCTTAAAAAGAAAGATTCATCTGGAATTAGTGGAGGTGCTGCAATAACGAGTCCAGATCTAGTAGGCACAGCATTGTAAGCATGTTCAATGAGCACTTAATAAATATTCTGACAACTGCATCAAAAGTTGTTTTTAATCTTTTTCAAGGGCAGCCTGGGGTATTTTAAGGGACAGGTGTCAAAAATTTTCATGTGTACTCAATGTGCTCACCATGTGTGCCTACCTGATCCGGACTGTGCTACAACACCTTGTTGCAATGATAAGTGAGCAAGCATTCCTACACTTTGATGAATTTGTGCAAGTAAAGAAGTTAGTCCAAGAGAAAAAGATTCATCTAGCAGCAACAAGGAACCTAATTTAAAGCCTACAGTTCAGTGAACTAGACAAGTATTACATGCAACAAAACTTAAGACCATTGTGAGCTTAATTATTTAAGCTAACTAAACAAACATGTGTGTTTGTTGAAACTGTAGAGAATGAGTTATTTACATATTGCTCTAGATAGAAACATGGGTCTATGAATCCAGACAAGAAATACCTCTGTTGAGTGCATGTTGAACTCCTCAATCCGCTTCAGCAAGTTATGAGCTAACTCTGCTGCAGGCTCTGGGGGCAGCTCCATAGAAACATTAGAAATTGTCTGCAAGAGGAAAACACGATCTCCTGCCCAGGCAGTTGAATTGATTTCAATGCCCTCAACTTGTTCATCAGTATTTCCTTGCAAAAGTGGGCTGCGAACCTCACCATCTGGTGAAGTCTTGTCAAGGAGCTGCCAGTGATGATGGAGAAAATCCCAGCCCACCGCTTTTGGCAGAAATGCTGACACCTCAGATAAAAGAAACCAAGCACCAGGAGGAGCAGTCCACTTCTCTATTGGCATAGAATGGCTCAACCAGAGAGACTCAGATGTCCTTATAATGTTTTGGAGTGCAATAGCAATAGTAGGTTTTAGTCGTTTCTTCTTTCCAAGGCTTGCACAGATTTTTTTCACACAAGGCATGACCTCTCCATCGGAAATCTCATTCAGTAGAACCAACACTCCTTCAGGAAAAGACAAAGCAATTTTCTTTTCTAAATTTTTCTTCCCTGCATCCAGATTGGAACAACAATCTCTGATATGACTCAAACCTGAAGATCCAATTCTGGATACCCGATCCAAGACCAATTCCAAAAATAAATTCTCACATTCCTCCTGAATGCTGGATTCATTGTCAGTTATTAAGCGTGGAACAGATTGAAGCCACTCAATGACTACACCTCTGTCAGAGAATTTTCTAAATACCTACAGAGACAACTAAGAATTCGAAGTTTAAAAAAAAAAATGCAGGAAGAGAAACTTTAGACCAGAAGCACAAAATATATGCATAAAGGGGATACAAAAGAACCAGAGAGAGAGAGAGTAAAATAAAATTGAGCAACAACTATACCTCTGATAAAGCTGACATTGCTGTTTTCCGAATGCTAACAAGAGGGTCTGAGCAAGCAATACCCATAGTTTTGAGCACGACTTGATCCACAGGCCTTCCTAGTAGTGCAGTCGATTTGGTAATTAAAAGAAGGGCAGCTTTCCTAACTGCTGCCTTCTCATCCATGCACCTTTTCCTAAGAAGTGTAGTTAGACCCCCATCCATATTCTGCCACTCAGCGTTCCCCAAACCCACCAGTTCTTCCAAACGAGCTTGGCTTCTAACATCTGCAGATAAAAATCCCACCACCTGTGCCAGGTTCGATAAAGCCCGAGCTCGAATTCCCGCAACTGCATCTGAACAACGCTGAATCAGAGCAACCAAACACCTTTGCCCCCAACAATCTTTAGCCTCCTCATCTCTGTTTACCCCCAATGGATCCGGAAATGACATCAGAAACATTGGTATAAGATCGACAGCTAGTAGCCTCAGGTTGGCCTTCCCCTGAGTCATCTTCACCGTATAATCCATAAAGCCAACTTGCTCGTCGAATTCCATTGCTCGAACTATCTCCATTATTGATTCCACGGCAGAAGCACGGGGCTCTGACCTCTCGGGTGCCTTTTGGACCAAGTACCTAGGGAGATACGCAATTGCTTTCCTGACAGCAGCAGAGTCTTTAGCTGCAGTCATCATCTGATGTGTCACAAATCTCAATGCTAATGCTCGGGCCTGCGATTTCAGTAAAAGAATTGCCGGAGACAGCGATTTCAACACTTCAGTGGCCGCGATGGTCTGGTCTCCATGCTCGGTCTTCAAAACCCCATTCAATATCCGGAAACACAGGTCAGACAACCTCTGGTAGCTAGCCGAATTGTCGAATGACTCGAGCGCCATAACTGGGATTTCTGCCACAGTTTGAATTAAAGACTTCAAACTGTCCGGGAACCGATCGAGATGAATTCGGCACAACACCGAATCTAGTCTTTCGAGGATAGGGAATAGAACTCTAACATCAAACCGGTCCCCATCACTTTCAACATCGTCCTCAGTATCATTGACAGTATTGCGAAAAGCCTTACCCCTCCCACCGCCCTTTCTCTTTCTATTCGTCTTATTGATTCCGGCACTATTGTCAAGTGCTGCCGTAGACGGTGGGACAGATCGATGCTGCTTGAAAGATCGTCTGATAGAACGAAGGAGCGAAACGAACGCGATAGGAGTGAACAAAGTAAAAACGGGAGAGTTTGGAGATAGGAGAATCGAAAGATAAACTTTGGAAGCTAAGAGAGTGACGTCGGTAGGTCCGGAGTCCATGGAAGCTGTGATCCGACTAACAAGGAATGCCGGAGAGATGTTCTTTGACGCTAGCTCTTCCCACAGGCGATCGATGTCGTCGGTATCGTCGGCGTCGACTGCATTGTCGGCCAGGGTTTGTAAATCTAAGAGGGCTGATCTTGAAATGGGCATTTCTGAATCTGTGCCATTGAGGCCATGGTGGGTTTCGAGCTCTGAAGCTATTCGGGAGATGATTTCTTCCATTGTTGAGGCCTAAGTTCTCTGCATTCTGAACCCAACACTAACACGGCGTTTCTAGTCTCTCAGTCTCCCCCTCTCCCTCCATCCGATCTTCGAATTTTCGGCATTCCCGCCAATTGAAGGCGGTGGTTCGGACAAAATAAGGCTGCAAAAGGGTCCAATGGATCGGATATCAGTATATCCAAATTTGATTAATTTGTATTCAAACTAAAACCAGTGAATAGTGAACGACCCCGTATTTAGTACGGAAAGTTAATTATATATATATTATATGAATCAACATTAATGATTTTTATTATCATTTTTTATTACTGTTTATAAATGTCATTTTTTAAGACATTTATACAGCCTACGGGTTCACATAAATTCACCTTTATATGTCAAACCCATAAAATTATACGGGTCATTAAATTCAACTTTAACTGTTTATTACTTTAATTTAACTATTCTCATTATTATTATTATTAGTAGGGACCCCTTAGATGCATGGAAAAATCTGAAAGATTTAATAATTTTATTTTTTATTTAATATTGATTTATAAAAAATAATAATTGTTAATTGAATATGAACAAAGAGAGGCAAAGTAACCACTCATGAATGTCGGGCGAGTTTAGGGGCAAAGCACCGCACTCCTTATCAAAGACAAATAATCCTCGAATTTCCCTACCTCGTCCCTAGTATTGGGCAGGTTCAAGTAGAGATGTAAATTGCGTCACGTTGAGTCAGTACAACACAACCCACACGTGGCCCACACAAAGTGCGAGTCGTGTCGTGCTGGCTCATGAGGCGTCCCAGGTTGTGTCTCCCTCTTCTAGGATAATTTGGGGGGTCGGGTCGGCATGACCCACGGCTCGAGCCTGCATGAAGCCGTGTTGCGCCGTGGGTTGAGCTGGTCCATGGGTCGAGCCTTGGGCCAAGTTAAGCTTAAGGCAAGGCACCCACTCCCCGTCCAAGCTTTTTAAAATTGGACTAGATAGGGTGAACCTTTCTAGGGTCGAACAATTTGACTGTTTGGTCCAAATGGATGACCCGCTTTGACAAAAAAATAAAAAATTAGAAAAACAAAAAAAGGCCAAAATTTGTTCTTTGGGTTGACGGTTCGACCGCCCAGATCAGTGGTTCGCTAACCAAATAAACTATAAAAAGCGGTTTTGAGGTGAAACGGTTTCAGGTTCCCAATTTTTCCAATCTAACCATCTTGTTTGATCCAGTTTTAAAACATTGTCCCCGTCAACCCAATATTTAATTTGATGTTAAAAACGATCAAAAGGATATATCGAGTATCAACCACATGGTAAATTTCTAAAAGCACACTAAATTATCTTTAATATTCAAAAATGTAATTTTAAGAAAATTTTGGAAAATTTATTATACTTGTGCAATTTTGAAAATTTATTCAAATTTATATAAATTTTTATTAAATAATTTATTTACTTTTAAATGGTTTACTTACAAATTATACTCATTTATCTTATAATTTCTAATATAAACTAACCAATAATTTCCTTTTTTCAATATTATACTAATTTGTCTTAATAATTTGTGTAATTATTTGTTCAAGTTATAGTTTTCCATTCCCCATTGTAATTATTTGTTCAAATTCTAGTAATTTTTAATAATTATTTAATGCATTTTAAATAAACTTTCAAATACTTTATATCTTTTAATTTCAAAAATATTATTTTACGAAAATGTAGGTTTATGAAAATTTTATTACATTTGTGTAACTATGGGGATTTATTGATTTTTTTTTAAATTGTTATTAAATATATTTTTTTATTTGGTAGTTTACTAACAAAATTACACTAATTTATCTTTTATTCTTCAATATAAATTAGTTAATAATTTCATTTTCTAACATTATAATATTTTGTTCCCCCATTTGTGTTTGGTTATTAATTATAATAATAACAATAGCTAAAATTGTATACTTTTTGATAATTGCTAAATATAATTATCAATTTTATAGAAATTATTTGAAGAGTTTTCAATTTCTATAAAATATTGTTGATGAGTTAATTAATAACAATATTTATTAATTTTTGGTAATTTACTAACTGTACTAATAAGAATATTTAATTTTTGGTAATTTATTAGCTGCATTTATTAACTTTTGGTAATAACACTATTTAATACTCATTGAATATAGGTGTGACTAAATGAGATTGGGGGGGAGATGCATTTTAGGAATTGATTAGGGAGTGGGGCAACATGATACTTTTCTATTGGTTTAAATGAGATACCTTAGGAGAGAGAATATAGGAATACTTTTAGGGAAAATTCCCGATAGGTACCTATACTTTAGGCTAAGTGCCAATTTAGTACCCAAACTTTAAAATGCGACAATCTAGTACCTAGACTTTTATTTTGCGACAATCAAGTACCTACCGTTAATAGACCATCAATTATGTATATCACATGATCTCATGTGCGATTTAAGACTTTTAAAAATATCAAATTTACCCTTGAACACTATTCATCATCTTCATTCTCAGGAAAATGAAGCAGAGCCCAAACACACTGTTCATCTTCTTATATCTCAAGAAAACGAAGATCAAGTTCCAGGAACCTAAAGAGTGGAATGTTGGAGAGTAGGACCACTACTGCTCCCTCAGAAAAAAAAAAAATCTATATATTAAAAAAAGAAAAGAAAATACGCTACTTTAATACTTTGCTTGGGGGTGTAGGAAGAAGAAGAAACAGAGATGATGGTCATATCAATTTTGCTCAGGTTTCCTGGTTGACTCAAATGCATTTGCTGAGCAGCGAAGGACATACAAATGTAAGTAAGGGTAGATGTATCGATCAAAGAAAAGAAAAGGAGAAGGAAAAGAGGAAAGGAATCCATCCATTCATAAACGATGGTGGAAGAGAAGAGCATTGAAGATGAGCTATGCTCTCAAATCCTACTCGCTGAAAGAGTATAAAAAGCTCAAGGAGGATATCAAGTTCACTTTCAATCCCACTTCCATTTTCTTCTTGCTGATGAGGTAGTGCAGACGGCAATGGAGGCTGTTGTTGAACCACGTTATTGGCGAATGGCGGTAGCCAAGTCGGTGGTGGCGATGGTTATTGAATCACACTGAGGAACATGGTCGGGAATTATTTTGCACCTTGAAACATTCTACCGGAAGAAGGTAACGATTGAGGAGCAAAACCAGGAAGGAATGAGCTCATCAACTCCGAAAATGGAGAACATTTCCTTGTCGTTGTTAGTGTTTCCTTGCCCTTATGTGCCTTATCCATCGACGTGTAGCTACCATTGATACCATTTGATGGTCTACCATTGAAATGAATCATCTGACCCAATCCAACCTACAACTCTCCAGCATCCTCCATCGGAAATCCAGCATGGTTGTTACTGGTGTAATTGAAATTTGGGGCTTGGTTATGCTTTCTGGATTAACCCATATTCTAAAATCTTGGATTGATACTGTTGTGGTTGTGCTTGTATAGGTTCAATAATGTGTCGACAGAATATCTCGGTTGCATCTGAGATCGTTGAGGGTTCATCTGCATTGTATTTGTACCTTTTCACAGTGAGGATGAAATCATTCCAACATAGTGCGGTTTCATTCGTTGATTAAGAGAAGGTGTAGAGCCAAGAAAAGTGAACTTGATATGCTCTTCAAGCTCGACTGCTCTGAAGTAGGTAAGCAAGTCGACAGTCTCTACCAAATGCCTTGCTCTGCCATCCGACTCGCCAACTCCAACCCTTCTCTTTATGAACGTCCTGTCCATTGTATCGTCGCCAAAGTCTCCAAGAATCTCGAACGTTCCTTGGCTCTCATCCGTAAGTGCAAGCGCAGCGGCGTCCTCCGCAAAGTCGTCACCATTACCAGTACCACCGATTTTCCACAAGCTCTTCAACCTCCTCAACGCCTCCATTGGCGACATGAAGTGGCTCTTCAACATCTTAGACTCCTACGGCTCCGGTGGCGGTACCCTCCCCCCCCCATCGCTAGCAACGACCCTATCCTCTCTACGTTTGGTCCTTCGTTGCCACCATTCAAATGGGTCCTCTTCCCGAACGAGTGAAGAATGCCAACGAAATCGCCTCACTCGCCCGTGACAATGACTACAACAAGAAAATTATTGTCGAAGAAGATGGGGTTCTCCCTCTACCGAAGCTCTTTAAAGAATGGGCCTCCCTCGTGCAAAATCACGATTCCGAGCAAAACCAAGAAGGATGGTTTCAATCCCACTTCCATTTTTTGTCAGATTCCAAAGCTACACAGAAAAAATCATTAATGGGATGATGGCTCATAGGATTGGAGAGTATAGCTTTTGAAGGGCATTTTTGTCTTTTTGTATGCTACTTAACGGATGATCAACTCTGAATACTAGATTGTCGCAAAATAAAAGTTCGGGTACTAGATTGTCGCATTTTAAAGTTTGGGTACTAAATTAGCACAGAGCCTAAAGTACATAGTACCTATCAGGAATTTTCCCATATTTTTAGGTAGTTGGGTGGCATGTCTTAATGGGAGTGGTAGGAATGGGAGAGGATAAAAAGTCAAAGAGAATGTAGGGTGGGGATAATGGAGCAATGAGAGGCATGGTGACAGGCCCTGTGCTTTGTTAAGAGAAAGTTAAACAATAGAAATACATAAGAGTATATAATTGTTTTATATTTTAACTTTTTAATAAACAATCCGATCAAACTTAACCCGAGTTGGTCAGTTTTATAGTATTTCAGATCGGATTTGGTTTAATAAATATATATTAATATTTTAAATTTTAAATTTAATTTTTTAATAGGAATGTAGGAAAATTCCCATATTTGTTAGTCTAAAAGATTTTATATCATAGATTAAATTTTTGTAATTTATTTTTAATATCATTGTAATTTATGAAATTTAAAGTTAATTTTTAAGTTTAAATCTTTTGAACAAACAAACTAAACTGAAAATAGACCCAAATCGATACAACCTGAGTTGGTGGGTTTTCACTAATGGTCAATTGGTTTCAAGTGACAAACTTTGGACTTGACTAAATAGATTTGGTTGCGAAACAGCTTGCAACTGAACTGAACCAATCATTGAACACTCCTAAGTTCAACTAAATTTATAGTCTAATATCTAATAAATAACAATAGTTTAATCTCCAATAATTATTGAAAATTTATAACAAACGTACACAATCATTGAAAATAAGTTTATAATAAAAATACAATAATTACAAAAATATATTAAATTAGTCAATAAATAGTGTATTCTCAAATAATATTTTGATCTATAATAAGTATTAATCTATAAATTATAGAAAATATATAATTACTAAAAACAAATTTATAACAAAAATACAATAAATACGATAAATTAAATTTCAAAAGTTAAATCATAGTTTTTTAATCTCCAATAACTATTGATAATTTTCTATTAAATAACAAAAATAAAAATACATTTATAAATAATTATTGAAAGCATATTTATAAAAAAAATAAATAATTACTGAAAATAAAATAAATATTAATTATAGTATATATAAATATATAACGAATATACACTATTATTGTAAATTATTACTAATAAATATAGTTTTGTTGATAGTTATTTTCTATAATTATTAATTGATATAAGTGAAATTAGTTATTTACAATATTATTTAGTTGTTGAAATAATATTGTTATTTAAATTCTTAAAATATTAATTATTTATTGAATTTAATAATCCATAAAATTATAATTGTACTATTATTACATAATTCGTTATTAATTTTGTAAAATATTAAATTATTATTAATATGAATATTATGAATTTTATTATAATTATTTTTCTACTTTTAATGTTTTTTTTTAATTTATTACATAATTTCATTATTTTAACTATTTAAAATTTGGTCATGTTAATTATTTAAATAATATGTAAAATATTTAAAAAAATTCATTATTTGAATTTTATTTATTTTAATGTTATTACATTATATTAAATATTTTATTATATCATTTAGCAAATTTTAATGTTTTTTATTTAAGATTTTTAGTTATTGAAATATTTAAATAATGTTTTTTTAATATTAAACTTTTATTATTTGAATAACATTTAAATTGAATAATTCACAAAATTATAATTTATATTGTTACTACATAATTTCATGGTGAATGTTGTAAAAATATTGAATTATTAATAATATGAATATTATTAAATCTATTAATTTTTGTGATTTGAATAAATATTTTAAATTTAGTATATAATTTTGTTATAACATTTAAATAGTTCAGTTTTTTAATTTAAACTTTTTTTCGATAGATATAAATAAAAAGTGGGGAGAGGATAAATAGGAATTAGAGATTGTTTATGAGAGAATCTCTCTACTAGTTTAGAGATAATTTAAGAGGTAAATAGGAAATATATATAATTTAGGAGATAAATAGGAATTAGAGACAATTTAGGAGGAAGTGGGGGAAAGTGGTGCCACTTGGCTAAACATTGGAAAACCAAATCCCTCTTTCTTTATTGTTGTTAGAAATAGTTAAGCATGTGTGATTTCCTTATTGGTTTAATGGGTAATTATGTGGAATTAAAAAAAAAACAGAAAATTAGGAAGGGGGTTTGAAGCAATGAGAGGTATGGTGATGTGGACAGACCAACTTTAATATATTACTAGTGGAATGGCCCGTGCGATGCATAGGGTATTTGATATTGATGGCGATATTTGACTATGCTTTTATATATTGGGTATAGATTTGTAATTTATGTTATTTTCTTCCATTTTTATGATTTTTCTATTTTTTATAAATTTTATATGTATTTATTTGTTTTTTATAATTTATATTATTTTCTTCATTTTGTGTTTTTTCATAATTATTTTGCAATAACATATATATAATGGGAAAAATAGAAAGTTGAGGGTAAAGTTGGAAAGTAAAATTAGAGTGTTTTTACCAAACCAATTGTACCATTCTCATTTTTCAGTATGATATATAAGTTTCTATGATTTTCTACATTTTTTTGTAAATTTTCAATGTATTCCTTTGTTTTTGTAATTTATATTGTTTTCTTCATTTTATGTTTTTCATAATTATTTTGTAGTGAATATATATAATGGAAAAAATAGAAAGTTGAGGGTAAAGTTGGAAAGTAAAATCAATGTGTTTTGACCAAACCAATTGCAACACTCATTTTTTAGTATATAAGATATAAGATATACATGGTATAGAAATTTTTATGATTTTCTATATTTTTTTTTTGTGTATTTCACATTCTCATTTTTTTAGCATGGTATATAAATTTTTATGATTTTCTTTTTTTTTTGTAAATGCTTGTGTATTTTTTTTTTGTAATTTAGATTGTTTTCTTTATTTTGAATAGAAAGGTGCATAGGATAAAGAGACACCATTTCTATTTCCTCCTTCCTATTGTGAAGTAGGGGGAATGGATAAGATATACACTATGCAGAAAGGGGTTTAAAGGCGAGAATTGAGGTTTTATAACTTATTTCTTTGCTTCATGTGTGAATATTTGGCATTTTGCCTCATGTCGTTCTGTTCGTCAATGGTGGGACTGTTATTTGCATAACTAACGGCTAGCGTTTGGATATAGGTTGATCTTGATTTGTTTATATTTGGATTTGAGTTGAACATCCATCCGGTTTTTGTAGAAGAGTCCAGATCTCCTGCCAACAAAACGCATTCCAAACCTCTACGACCCTACCAAGTACCAAACCCCTACGGTATTACGTTGGTAGGGTGTTAGATTATTAGACTGACATGATGATCGTCGAGAAAAAAACACCCTAAAACAAATCAATATAATGAACTTGAAAGCATTTCTCGATCCAATACAACTTATTATGTTAACGGAGACAATTGAAATAGAGGGAAAATTGGAAAAAATACCTAGAAAAATATGGAGAAAACCAAAAAAGGCTTCATTTAATCATCTAATTGATTGTTTGATGATGAAAATAGAGAAGTCGAAAAAATCCATTCCTCCCTTCAATTTGAATTCATTGGTTTTGGGCAAACCATCCTATACTTGACACATGTTGGCTCTAATCGATGAAGAAGTTCGTCAGGTAGGCCTAACGGGAGTAGGCCTATCAATGATACCCAAAGATCCGAGGCCCAATTCGACATCCAATCTAATTATCTTGGACTCAGATTACATATTTATGTAATTGGATCAGATTCATATGTTACAATCTACATCCAATTAATAATCAAATCGGATTTGGATTTGACCCAATATGATTTGATTAAAATTTGAATATGATTATATTATAATATTTATTAATTTTAATATGTAAATTCTATATAATTATATTAAAATTTATAAAAAAATATATTTTAAATATTATATCATATATGAATTTATATAATAAATTTAGTATGTTATATTTATATTAATTGATTACATATAAAATTTGAAAAATAAATATTTTTTTAATTTTACTGGTATTTTAGAGAATTTAAAGAGGATTCGAATTTATATGAGTTTGTTAGGATTCAAATTCGAATCCGAGTCTCTAAATCCAATCGAATTTTGGATCAAATTTAAATGTAGGTTCTTAATATTCAGATCGGATGCGGATTTTGATACATCAAATCAGAACCCGATCCGATTGCAACCCTATAGAGAAGAATATCAAATAAGGCCTAAGGGGAGAGAGAGGAGTAGGTTCCATAGCGGTTTTATTATTATTTTATTTGTTACAAGCGTGAACTATTAACTAAATAAAATTGGAAAAATAAAAACTATTATTATTTTATTTGTTTATCCAATTACAAGTGTTAACTGTTAATTAAATAAAATTAGGAAACTAAAATGGGTAAAAATGGAAAATGAAAATTAGGTTTTTTCACGAAACATTGTCACCATCCTCATTTTTGTAAATGGTACAAACACCATTCTCATTTTTTAGTATGGTATAGAAAGTTTTATGATTTTCTATATGTTTTGTAATTTTTATGCATATTTCTTTATTTTTTTAAATTTATATTGTTTTCTTCATTTCGAGGAAAATGGTGCATAGGATAAGCGAGATGCCATTTCTGTTTCCTCCTTCCTACTGTAAAGTAGGGGGAGTGGATAAGATACACACCATGCAGATAAGGGTTTAAAGGAGAGAATTGGGGTTTTAGGATTTATGTATTTGTTTCATGTGTGAATGATGACATTTGGCCTTTTGCCTCTTGCCATTCTACTCACCAATGGTGGGGTCGTTATTTGCATATCTAATGCTTAGCATTAGGTTAACCCTGCCATTTATATTCAGATTCAAATCGAACATCCATTCAATTTATATAAAAGAATCCGGATCTCTTGCCAACAAAATGTCTATAAATATTGAAATTTTGGTTAATGAAATTATTGTTGATTAATTCAAATTAACAGTAATTAATTAATAGTATTTTGATAAATACAGTTAATATTTATGATAATTATCTGTAATTTAATAAATTACTACAAATACAATTAAATTAATGTATTTATTAATTAACAGTAATTACTTTTAAAAAGTAATAAATTACACTTAACAACAATTATTTTTAAATAAATAACATTATATTTAATAATTAACAGTACTTGACTGAATACCATTTTATTAATTATTAATGGTATTTTAAATTGTAATTAACAGTATTTTATTAAATACACTTAACATGTATGATAATGAACTGTGAATTAAAAAATTACTATAAATACAATAAAATTAATGTATTTATTATTTAACAGTGCATCATACAGGAATTTACAGTAATTATTTTATAAATAGCAGAAAATTTCATTTAATTAAAAATAATTAAATTGCATCATACAACAATTATCAGTAAATATTTATTATTTAAAGACATTACTATTTGTAAACATAATATATGTTTAAATTTGTAACTAAATGTTTAAATTTGTAAACATAATATATGTTTACATTACTATTTGTAAACATAAAATTAAATTTAATTACATTCAACAGTAATAATAATATATACACATATTTAATGAGGTAATAATTTTTTTAATTAATTTAGTAAAAATATAATGAATAATTTTAAGTTTTAATAATTATCATTATTTAAATATTTATTAACAATAATAAGTTACAGAAAATTTCAGTAAATAAGAGTACGTATATAAATATAGATATGAAATTAATATATCTGAAATAATTATAAATATAAATATTACTTATTAATTAAAATACTTATTAATAAATTATTTATAAAATAATGGTAATTAAATAAATATCAATAATTAGTAAATTTATAAATAAACTGAATTGATTAGCAGTAATGTATTTTTTAATAAACTATATGTATAATTATTACAGCATTGCTTGAATAAATAACAGTATTTTTTAAATAATCAGTATTATTTAAGAGTGCATACTATAACAATTAACATTAAATAATTTTTAATTAGAAGAATTTTCATTTAATTAAAAATAAGGTATAGAATTATTTTAGTAAAAAAGAAATGAATATTATTTCAAATATAAATATTAATTAGTAATTAATTAATTAAAATACTTATTAATTAGTTGTTTATTAAATAATTATAAATAATTAATTACCATTAATTCATAAAACGGGTTTAGACTACTAATATATTGAACCAGACCACCTCATAGTGTGAATCAGGTGTACAACGGTTCGAATCATGATCCGACCCGAGATCCGACCCGGATAACCCATAACGTCATATTCTTTACCCGCTTCCCATTTCGTTCGCTCATTAAAGCGACTAAAACATTAGACTTCGCCATTTCAAAGATAGGTGCTTTACCACCCATTTCAACGAAATATAATCAAGAAATATAAAATAAGCAGAGATGAATTAAATGAAAAAACTAAAAAATGAAAGAAAACCAATATAAATACAACTGAAAATTTTTCTGTCGCTCGCTTTGTTTTCTGTTCAGTTTTTTTTACTCCTTTTCTGAAATCTTGTATTTGTAATCCTCATAGCTCTCTGAAAGAGGAAACCTAACATGATGCTAAATGGAAGAAACTTGATCCTTCTACAAATAACTACAAAACTGAAATAAATAAAAGTCTAAGTATTATCAGACATTAAACAGCTGCACACTTCCTATTTTTTTGAAAGTCACAAACTTAAAATTTAAATAGAAATTAAATTGACCTGATTTAGATTGCAGGGTTGAATGAATCTGATTTCGAATTTTCTCTGGATTGAAGAATTACACAGTTCCCTTAGATTTGTGAGTTCCCAAAGTTCTGAAATTTCTTTGAGTTGCAATGTGAGTTTTAGATTTCAAAACATTTATGTGTAAACTGATTGAGAGTGGGAACTTCCCACTTGCATAAAGGTAAGTTTGAATTTCCAAGTTAGTGGTCTTATTATGAAATTGCAAGTTATTGTAAGGACAGTTGTCTTAATATATGGGTGCCAAGTGTTTTAATTACGGAAAAGGGAATGTGGCATGACAGCATGTCTAGAACTCATTCTAATTCTAATTTTCTGGTTTATTTATTTATTTTTAATTCACGTAATTATTTCAGACTTTTCAGCAGCCAACCAAATGAGGAGATCACGTCGTTTGCATCAATGTTCTACAACGTCGAATGAGAAAATGCCACATCACTCTCCCTTATTTGATCACAACTTAACTAGGAATGGCAACTGGGCGGGGCACCTCCTCCCCGTCCCCGGTGGTAGGGTGGGTTCGGGGCAGGGCATCCATTCCCCGTCAGGGACAAGTAACCCCCAAATTTTCTCTGCTCCAAGACAATTTCTTAAAAATTATTTATTTTGTGGATAATTTACACATATAATATAGGAACCTGGAGGTATTTTAGGAATTGAATCATAATACTTTGGAAGTACTTAAAAAATGAAATTATGGGATTCTAGGATTTTAAAAATTTAGAGAAAAATTAGAGATATTGTAAATATCAATATTAAACATATAGATATTTTACTAATTTTATCTCCGGGTTCAGAGAATTATATGCAAAAATCGTCCCCGTCCCATCCCTAGTTCGAAGAAAAAATATTTTCCTTATCCCCGCCCCGTCCCCGTTTAGGGTCGGGGAAAACCTGCCCCGTTCAGGGCGGGGCGGGGTGGGGCCCGATTTTACTAGGGAAATTGCCATCCCTTTAACGGAGCAAAGACCGCTAACGGGAGTCTAGACTCCAAAAAAATAAAATAATAAAATTCTTTTAATCCTGCATTCTTCCCCCACTTGACCATCTCTCTCCCTCCTTCGTTCTCTTTCAACCCAAATACTCCATCATCCAAACTATTGCTTTGGTAATGGGCGGCTGTCTAAGGATCACCAACATTTCTCACTCTCCCCTTTTGTTTTTTCTCTCGACAATCTCTCTCTTTCCTTCTTTATTTTTATCTCCCCTTCTTTTGTTCTCCTTAAACCACCATTGTCACCACCCAAAAACCAAAATGATGCTATCATCAATGATGCCTCAATGTTCTCTCTTCAGTTTTACAACATTCACCTTAACTATCCTTCCAAGTTCATCTTTCTTAAATTCCAAATTATAAATAGAGATAAAGGAATAACACTTTAAGGCCTTGTTTGATGATTAAGTGGTTGTTAAAAGAAGTATTTGTTGTACAAGTACTTCTTAGGTCTTGTTCGTATTTTAATAAGTTACTTACCCGGATAAATGCACTTACCCAGGTAATTGTTTCCCAGGAAAGATTTATCCGGGTAAGTGCATTTACCCATGTTCTTTTATTTCCCATGTTAATAAGGCAATGACCGTTTTATCCACAAAAATTTATTATTACAAGGGGCATTTTTGTCCCTTTCAAGTATTGGCAACTTTCCCCTAAGGTGGGAAAGTTATTTACCCACCTAGGAGATGGGTACCCAGGAAAATAAACTTTCCCTTATCCTCACATAAATCTGAAAAAAAAAAGAACATGGGACTTTTGGTCAATGGGAATAAAAATCCCATTGACCAACCTTCCCCCCTCTTAAAATCCAGAAAAAAAGAATGCCCCCTTAGGAATACTTATTTTAACAACCATTTAAGGTTATTTGGTGACCCACTTGCCAAATCACTTATTATGTTTTTAAGCACTTATTGGGGTGGGGATGTTTGGTAAGCTACTTTCCGCGTAAGTGTTTATATTGACTCAGATGACAATTTTAGCCATCACTTCACTCATACATATATACAATGCTTTTCACATGTTATATTATACATTCAATGAAAAATGCCACATCATGACAACTGAGAGCCCACGTAGACCCACTCGTGAATTGCCATGTGGATCCAATTAACAACAACAACAACAACAACAACAACAATAATAATAATGATAATAACAACAAATAATAACAAATAATAAATATTATTGATAGTAATAATAATAAATAATAATAACAAATAATGAATAATATTGATAAATAACAATAATTATAATTTAACAATGTCAAAAAATATACAAAAATCAAGAAAACAAATTTGTAACCCACATATTTCAACATATTTTTTCATCATTTTTAACATCAAAATGCAACCAAATATTCATCCAACTTCAATAAATTTGTTTGCATGATTTTTAACAAAAAATGACAAGTCTGTCAATCATTTTTTCTCACCGTCGATCGTCGTCAGTGGACCTATAATTGGGTGTGTCACTACCTAGTTCACTATGTTTGAATGAGATGAGAGTAAAGTCAAACCCTCGTGCAGGGGTATTTTGGGTATTAAAAGAAAATACTAGGGACTGTTTCATCCCATTCTATTGGAAAAAATACTTCTCCATGAATTGATGGGAAAAAAAACTTCAGGTCACATTTATAAGAAGTATTTCTTTTAATAAAAAAGTACTTCCCCACTTTTTACCAAACACATAAAAATGCTTAATAACCACTTAATGTGTGATCCCATCTCTTAAAAGAATTATTTGTTAAATAAAATACCTTTTAGAAGTGAAATCAAACATGGCCTAAAGCCCTTTACAAACCTTAATATGCAACTTGAGATTGAAATTTTCCATTCCCAAATAGAAAAAAGAGATATGTGCAGAAACTCCTTGTGCTTTTAGGCACTGAAAAAAGCATATAGTTGAATTCTCATGTAAAGAAGGCTTTAAAGAATATAAAATCCTCACCAAAGCTATATCCATCCAAATGAGTACCAAGCTATTAGAAATATGTAAGAAAGAATTTCATAACTTGTTATTCAAGGGTCGGATAAGATCCAGTAATTCGTCTTGAGGTTGCTCAGTGTTTTATGTTAAAAACAATGTTGAAATAGAAATAGAAATAGAAGTCCAATACCATTAAATAAAGCTTGAGGTGGATTAAATATCCTATTCGGAGCAAGTAGAATTTAATAAAATGTTTATACAATGCATCAATCATTTTTAAATTCTATATAAAATCTGGATATTGGCAAATCCAAATAGAAGAGAAGTGTGTGTATAAAAGCATTTTTACATTTGGGCCTCAGTCCTTAAGCATTTATTATCCAAATTCCTCTATGACTCGTGCTAAGTTTGGAAAATCACCTATCTTGGGGCTGGAGGAGCATTTAGTTTGGTCTGAGTTTACTTAAATAAGGCATTGTTTGGACAGTGGAGAATGGTAGGTTTATTGATCATTGGACAGATCCGTAGGTACCATACCTACCTCATAACAAAATAAGCACCCCCAAACCAATAAATTGCACAGTCCAAACAGTTCATGATCTAACTCTCGACAATCCTAGAAGATGGAATTGAAGCTTAATCATAACTCTATTTTCTCAGGAGGAAGGGGATCAAATCCTCAAGATTCTTTTAGGTCTCACAAATGTAGGAGATAAGTTGATATGGAACTTTTCTACCAACGGGGACCACACTGTCCGCTCATGCTATCATTTAGCATGGAGTCTAGAATGTAGAAGACAAAATACTAAGCCTAGTTCCAGTCGTATCTCTCCCCCTCAGATTTTTGAAAAGGCCTAGAAATATCTTTGGAAACTCAAATTCCCAAACAAGATCAAATTCTTTTTATGGAAAGATTGCATGGGAGCTCTGAAAGTGAACAAAGTTCTAGTAAAGAAAAAAAAATAAAAATAAAGGATGCAATTTTCCAATTCTGCCTTCATTCAGAAGAAGACATTTTACATTGTTTACTAAAGTGTGGTTTTGCAAGAGCAGTTTAGACTGCTTCCTCTATAGGGATTCACCCAGAAGCTTTCGTAGCTGACAATTTTGGTTCTTGGTTGATGGAGTTGTTCAGCCTAGAGGAAAATGATCGGTCCATATCTACTAGCTGGATCACTGAAGTAGTTATAACTTGTTGGAAAATCTGGACAGCCCGCAATAACCTCATCTTTAAGGGGATCCAACCATGCCCAAGACAAATAACCCTAAAAGCTTTCCAGTTCTCAGTCGAGATTCTTCAGACAGTTCCGACCCCGACTTCTTCAACAACTTCAATCCAATTGGAGTCTTCATGCTAGAACCCTCTGCCAACAGGTTGGGTGAAAATTAATTGTGACGCCAGTTTTGATACAACCTTGGGTAAGGCATTTATGGCCTGTATTGCTTGATCTCGCTCAGGTGAAATTGCCTTGGCAAACTTCCCTTGAGTCATCATATAATCTGATTCTAGCCATGCAATTTCGGCTTTAAACAATGCTGCCTCTATCCCTTTCTCACCTTTAGGGGCATTATGGTATGATATTCTATCCCTAGTTTCGTGCATTGTTGTTCATTTTGTTCATGTTAAAAGAGATTGTAATGTTTTGGCCCATAAGTTGGCCACGTCCCTGACCCGGGGTGTGGGTATTCTCTCATCCCCTATTTTTGGGAGGTTTTTTATCTTGGTTTCCTTCTAGGTATCTCTTCGCCTCTCTATTTAATATCCAATTTGCTTACCTTCGCTTCTGCTTCTCGTTCCCTTCATGCTAGGTTCTTTGGCCTTCCAATCTGGGCTATTTCTTGTGGTTTCCCTTCTGGGTTATCTTGTCTTTGGATGATCTGCTGATACCAATATGAATTCAACTGTGGGGAGGCTTATTTCATCAAAATTGTTGTGTGTTTTTTGAGGATGACTTGAGAGATCAGAGACTACCAGCCCGAGTGCTTAGAATTAAGATCGCTTAAATTTGAAGAATTTCCATTCAATTTATTAAAACCCATATGCTTTCTTTGTTTTAATTGAAGTTTCTATTGTTTACTTCCCTTGTTTATTAAATTGCTTCAATGTATTGGAATTGAATTTTCCCTTTCTATGGTCAAGCTCCCTTCCAAGATCAAATCAAAGGGTTGTTTGCTAACGTGAACCAACAATGGGGACAAAGAGAGGGGAATTATTAAAAATACTTATGATATCATATTAATTACTATTACTGTGAAGGTGGGATGATGGTTTTTTTTTGAAACTCAATGCAGCGTAGGTTCTTTCACTGATTTGCTAGTTCTAGCTGGTCTAGAGCTAAGAAAGAACCTCCTTGTGGGCATATCACAAAATTGCCTCAAATCCTATATTACTATGTATTGAAGAGTTATTTATGCTACAATTGATTATCAATTCATTTCAGACTTTTCCCAATTGCCAAATTGTAATGCTTATTCCTCTTTTCCGTTGATGAAGATTAGCTATTTATTGGAAAATTATTTCTGTTACACACAACTATTAATTCTCCAATTTTCTTGTTATCTGTTAGAATTGCTATCATAAATTATCTTGGAACATCTGATGGTTTTTCTTTGAATTTTTTCATACTAAAGAGGATATTGAACACGGTAACATCCATGGTTGAAAGAAGTCCATTTACAATTTTATATTAAACAGGATATTGAACACTACAACAGCCATGGGGCCAATAGATAATATATGTGCTGGCTCAAAATGAGAGTGGGGCCCACATTGCTTTATTTGTATAGGTGAATGCATGAGTGGGTCCCACTTCAATATTTTGTATAGGTAAACACATGAGTGGGGTCAAGCAGGTGATGTATGTGTAAGCCAAAGATGAGAGTGGGGCCTACATTGATTTTTTTTGTTATGGTAATGCATTAATGGGCCCACTTTAATATTTTGTACAAGTAATTGTATAAATGGGACCCAAGAATACTATTTACATATTTGAATGTATTATTGGGTTTCACACTTGATATTTCACGTGTATTAAGAACATGTTTATTCATCACTGTTATGTACTTTGTCAAACGATCTTAATGTCTTCCTAGCTTTCTATAATGTCTGTTACAATTACTGCAACCAAACGATCTTCGGACTTTGTAGATATACTTATGAAAGCTCTTGTGGTCTTATGGGTCTTTAGCTACTAGAAGATCTTCTGTTAAAAGACTTGCCAAACGCCCCCCAAGTCATCACACATATCTTGCAAAACACAAACACGGAAGAAAGCAAAAAAAAAAAAACCAATAACCTGATACAGATATATTTGCATCAATTCATACACACTGTCAAAAAAAAAAAAGGCTTTTCAAGATTCATCGAGAGGAACCATTTTACAAAACCTGATTCATTCACAACCTTCCAGATGATTTTGCATTCCACTGGTTCAACCTCTTTAATATCTTTCCCAACCGGGACATTGAAAAAAGGCTTTTCAAGATTCATCGAGGGGAACCATTTTACAAAATGTAAAACAGAACTCAGCCATGGGTCATTTGGCACTCCTTACAGTTTCTTCAGTCCAGGTGAATGCATCAGTGAGCACATCAATGGTCCAATCCTTGACATCTTCCTCCATCTCAAAATCATTTTATATCTTTATAACCAACAACATCAGAATAAGGTCATAATCATATTGATACTAATCAATTAGCTTTATTTATGAAAATAGAAAGAACATGAACCATCTGCTCTCAGAAACAATATTATAGGAAAAACAGGGAAAAGAGAGAGAAGAAAACTGAAGGCTAAAGTTATAGCTAAGCATCAATAATTAACTAGGTGCAATAAATGTTTCGTATTCTCTCTTATGATTTCACGTTATCTAGGATATTTCTTTTTCTTTGTTGAGACTTGAGACAAGATGCCATATCCATATTGCTAGGGGCACAACCCATTTATATAATATAGAGATATGTACAGTCAATCTGAAAACGATGAACAAAAAATGTTGGACTCCAAATGCCTTGATACAACTGAACTCTAAGCCACGGAGCCCTTTAACATAGATGATCAAGAGAAGCGAAATTTCAATATTTGCATGCACTACGTTGAGAAGACAGTACAGAAGTACTGGGATTCTAGCATGATCCACCTTCCCATAGCTCTTCCTTTTAAACAGAACTAACAAAAGATGGGATGTCTCATGATTGCAAAAACATTCATTGATTATAATCCTTTTTGAGATTTGGCAAGAGCTTCCGGTCTACCTTAAAATTTAATATGTTCAGTTGGTGGTTAATGCTACATAGTTATTCTTAGCATCTGATAATTGTGTATACAGATTKATGTCACACATTTACCAATAGAGCCAAGAATGTAAATCCTCTACATCAAGTGTGTACATTATTCTTCGGATGTAACCTTCACAAAAGGGCAATATGAAGAGTTCTCCTGAGTCCTGACAGATGGAATGAGATGTTGCAAGGACAACTTCAAAGATCAAGGGCAACAAAGGGTAAACGGCGGGAGTAATTATGACTCTCTTAAGGTAGTCARATGCCTCGTCATCTAATTAGTGAHGCGCATGAATGGATTAACGAGATTTTCACTGTCCCTATCTACTATCCAGCGAAATCACAGCCAAGGGAACGGGCTTGACAGAATCAACGGGAAAGAAAATCCTGTTGAGCTTGACTCTAGTCCGAYTTTGTGAAATGACTTSAGAGGTGTAGGATAACTGGAAGCCCTYGAGCAGAAGTGAAATACCACTACTTTTAATGTTATTTTACTTATTCTGTTAGTCAGAGGCGGGGCGATGCCCCTCCTTTTGGACCCAAGGCTCGCCTCGTTGGGCCGATTTGGGTGGAAGACATTGTCAGGTGGRGARTTTGACTGGRGTGGTACATCTCTTAAAAGACAATGCACAAGTGTCCTAAAATGAACTCAACGAGAATAGAAATCTCATATARAACAAAATAGTAAAAACTCGTCTGATGTCTATTGATTAAGTTGGTTGAGAGAA
Source organism: Nelumbo nucifera (assembly GCF_000365185.1). Next base: position 2,236,204 of record NW_010729132.1, on the reverse strand, counting down.
TTTTAATGCCAACTGTTTACTAGGCACCGGAAGAGAATCATGGAAATCTTCGCTACTTAGTAAACTAAGTTTTAACAAGAAAGAATTGAAGCTTTAATATTTGGCCTTTTCCCCATAAAGTGTCTGCTTTCAGACTCAAGCTCACTTTATCATGCTTATAAATGCTAATGCAGGAATATCTCAATCTCACCTTATTAGATGGAGATGCAGCATCTCGTGTACTACTCTTACAAGGGACTGAGTTAATACCATCCTCAAAAGGCTCTATTGTTTGATTGTTGCTCTGACTGAAATGTGAGGAGGGGGTTCATCTTTGAGTCAGTACTTTCCCCTTCATAGGTATGACCCGGTTCCAAGAGAGGTGAGAAGTGGGGGACCCCAGTAACACCGTCAGCACCCTCATTGGATATCGGTCTGTTGGGAAGGAGAGCTCGAGCAAATTGGTGCAACCATATCCCTCTTTGTATGGTTCTTACAAAGGATTGTTTCTGCTAATTTCTCTTTTGCTTCTTGGTGTCCTGCATCTTTGTAAGGCGGTGGTTGCTTTTAGTCTTTGCTTTGGCTAGGCAGAAACAGCCCCCCGCACCCCACCCCCGGTGTTTGTATTAATGCTTGTGTCAATCAAATGTTTTACTCTCTAGCATGAATTTGTAGCCTCAGACTGTTTGAGAAAATTTGAGCCTCTCCCTCTTTGCGACTAATGTAAGCCTGGACTCTACCTGAAAGCAAGCAGAACTAGAGAATAGTGGCTTCAATGTGCTTCATTGCTGAATCCAACCTTTTAGCATCTCTGAAAAAATAAATAACAATATGTTATGTCCTTGAATATCATAGAAGATTTCTGATGAAGCATGTTTTGGTAGCATCCTRTTGTTCGAACTACTTCCAGGTGGCCGATGATTTAGAGGCCAAAGTGGAGGACTTTTGTTGGATGAGGACTTGGATGCCGAGCTAGGTTGATTGCCGAGTTGGGTAGCTCTTCGGAGAAACATATAAGGATCAATGTTAGAGGACCTGGGGTGGCTAACTCGGCGAGGTCGTTCTAATGCTTAAGTCAGTATTGTGTTGTCTTGGTTGCGAGATGAAAGCTTGAGTGTAGAAAGAGCTAGTGAGCAAATAATCGTGTGTACCTTTTTCGTGTCATTGGGGTTGGTGCCTTTATATAGGCTTTGTTTGGTGTGGCTTCACGCACCGCATCCGAGATTTTCAGGAAGTCGCCTAACCGGTCCGAGATCCCCGGAGGTAACCTCTACGCACGTTGGTCATCCTCCGGAACACTCGGTACGTGGGCCAACTTCCGAGAAACTTGGGAGTGTCGAGATATGCATATCGAATTTGTCGACGAGCACAACTCACAGGTCGCCTCCTGAACTTTAGTCAAGTCAGCAAGCCCTCGAGGGAGGTCACATCGGCCAGTGATGAGGTGCTCCTATCCGGCCTAAGATGTGGTCGAAGTCACTAGGTTGGCGGTAAAGGCAGGTCACCAGGTCGGGGCGAAGATGAACTACGATCTAGGACTCCAAATCATCGCCTAGGTGGCATCTGGGTGTCGTCTAGTTGTTTCGGGTGCCATGTGTCACAATGTCATTGGAGGGCCAAATCCACCCTCATCAATTGCCCCCCACTCCYGAGCTGAAAGTTGCTCGACAAAGGGAGTAGATCGCTCCTTTTGGCCTAGAATGACTAATTCGATAAGCTCGTAGTCGTAAGCATTGGTCCAATTTGCTTCTCAGGTTGGAAGAGTCCAAGTGTTTGCAGCCTTACGCAGGACCTCGTCATCTTGATTATTGGRGCATGAGAGAGAATTCATCCGCTTGAGGAGAGGTGGAGCAGGTACCCCGAGGACATCTACCTTATTAGGGATGGAAACGTCAAGGGGTTTTGCAATCTGACCATTACCTCAAGAGCGAAGTTTATCATGCCATCCTCAAGAGGGGGTTCTGTGTATCTGTTTATTAGGTCGCTCCACCTAGGTAGATTTCGACGCAGTGTCCTTCGAGCTGGTTCTCAAAAGAGTAGCCAGCGAATTCGATGCGGAGCCTAAAACCGAGGTGGAGGTCTACTGTGAAGAGATCGACTAAGTTTGCGTCTGTCATGGTGCTGAAAGCGAACAAGTCTTTGTTCTCTTTCTTGTGYCGAATGCGAATTGCTTTTTATTTTGCCCATGCAAAAGAGGCGATTAGGTCTTATGTGGTGCAGAGGTTTTTTATCAGCTTGGCACCTTAGCCCTTAGGCTCTGGGAGTGACTCACGGTCCACTCTCCTTATCCTTGATTTTGTCCATGCCGAAGAGGCAAATAGGTCATGGCACACCTATGCTGAAGAGGCGGGTAGGACTTATCTACCCATGCCAAAGAGGCGAGTGGGACTTAGCACGCCTATGCCGAAGAGGCAACTAGGACTTATCTGCCCATGCTGAAGAGGTGACTGAGTCTTGTACTGTGTCGAGGTCTTTTTTCAGCTCGACACCATGGCCCTTAGGCT
>NW_010729132.1:2166273-2189342 GCF_000365185.1 Nelumbo nucifera | reverse complement strand
ATTAGGCCTTCCCTCCCTTCTTTACTGTCCAAGTCCTCAATCTGTGTGATCACACCTTGTTTCCTTTCCTCCAATCTCCCAAATTCCAGTAGATTCCATTCCTTGATTCTACCTTTCAGATACTGGAGCTTCTTGTGAAACCTCATCCCATACCACTCCACTGCTAGATTGCTCTCTACTCACCACTCTTCAACCTTTTTAATGAACTCCGGGTGCTCTAACCACATGTTCTCAAATCTAAATGGAGCTGGACCCACATTTCGCACCTCCTCCTTGCAAAGTACAATAGGCCAATGGTCAGAAGTCACCCTTGGGAGTGCTCTAGAGTTCAGATTCCCCCAATGTTCTTCTAGATCATTTGAAAATAGGAATCTATCCAACTTAGAGAAAATTGGATTGGTTTGGAGATTGGACCATGTATAACACCTTTGTGATAGTGGGATTTCTTTTAATTCAAAGGCCTCAATGAATTGGTTAAACCTCCTCATACTTGTGGTGCTCCTCTGCCTAGGACTATTAGTTTCTGCCAGGAATCTTATTTCATTGAAGTCACCTCCTAAGCACCATGGTCCTTCCCACAGTCCCCTTATGTCTGGTAGCTCTTGCCATAATAATCTTCTTTCTCTGTAATCATTTGGCCCGTACACATTGGTTAATACCCAATCAAATCCATCTTCCACTTGCCTAAATTTCAAGAAGACTGTGAATTGTCCTACCAATTCCTTTAAACCTTCCACTACCTCATTCTTCCACAATGTCACCACACCCCTTGTAGATCCCCATGAAGGTAGAACCGCCCAACTAATCCCCCTACTCTTCCACACACTCCTTGCCCATTTGATATCAAATTCTGCTCTTTTCGTTTCCTATAATAGTACCACATCGGGATCCATTTTCCTGATGACTCCTTTTATTACTGCTCTCTTCCTTGCACTACCCAGTCCCCTCACATTCCAACTTAAAATCCTCGTTATTCTTTTTTTATATCCACCCCTTGCACCTTTGTCCCTCACTTACTTCCTCCCCTCCTAGCCCCTCTAGTTCTAATGCCTTTGTCACTTGCCACTTCCTTCACCTTGCTTCCAGCCTCACTCATTCTCCTCCTTTCGACCTTCTCTCTTTTTTTGCAAGAATCCTTTCATCTTATTTGGATCTTTCAGTTTACACCCCAGTTTTTGTACAAATAATGCCACAAAATCCTCACTTGGCAGCTCTTTTTTCTCTGATTCTTTGGTTTTATCTTCCTGGCCTAAGTCCCCACCTGTACCTTCTTCCTCCTTGTTGTACCCTAACTGAGCTTCTGCTGCCCCTTCTTTCAAACATTTATTCTCCTCCACCTCAGGTAACATATTCTCACCATCTCCTAGAGACTTGATGCTACTATTTACTTCCTCTTTTCTTTCTACCTCCCTCTCTAACTCCTCTTTACCTCTACAACTATTACCTGGCCCTCCTCCTCCTACACAGACTGCATCCTCTGAAATGGGAATGGAATCTGACACATAGGACATAGAGCAACCATTAGTACCAAAAACTGAAAGGACACTATTACCTGGGTTTAGCTGGAATGGATTAGGGGAACTGGAATTGGAAGCAATCGGATCCTGGAAGAAGGTGTGGTTGTCGGCTAACTCCTTGGCTCGGGTTTGTGCAGTTAGCCTTCCTGTCTCTTTCGTTGTACAGTGGTCCCTCTCTGCACCCAGCTATTTGTCCCTCATTACTGTGTTTCTGCTTTGCTTCAGAGGAGTCGTGGATACTTCCTTACTAAGCTCTCGCCCGTTATCAAGCTTTGGTACAGGAACTTCTAAAGCCAGATCACAGTCTTCTTCCCCACCCTTGTTCTCCTGGTGTAGAAGCCAGTCCGAATTATGTCCTTCCCCTATATCTTCTGAAAACAAAGTACCAAGGTTCAAGGTTACTGCCAAATCAGCCTCTGATAGCTGGTCTACCTCAGTACAGCCTATACTGGACTGGTCGTCCGAGTCCTCTTCCAGATTTGGATCTTCCAGTTGACAGTTTACCCAGCCCTCATCGACCCCTTCCTTTTCCTTGCCACATTCTCTTACATATCTAGGATTCGGATGGTCTTTCTCTAAGTTGCTTCCTTTTGAGAGCTCAGCCACAGATCTAGGGACCCATTGCAGAGGCCCAACTGTTTTCTCTTTCCGCCTAGTCGAAATAGAGCCTCCAACACAGTTCCTCTTCGAAAAGGAAGAAAATAGACATGTTTTAGTGTCTATAATCCCCTTTGGTCTGTCCTGAGCCACGTGCTCACTTAAACAGTCATGTGGCCCCAGGACCGATACTTTGGTTGGCCCAACCCCACCTCCAACCGGTTTAGACACTCCGGCCCGCGACAACATATTATGTGGTCCAACCCTCTTCTTGACCACGTCAGCAAAAGAGGCTCGAGTCCTCTCACTTCGAGAAGCTTCAAATTTTTTTAAATTTTTTTTCTCTAAATGGCTTATGTGAGTCTTGGTTTTCCAGTTGCACCTTTTCAGTTTCCTCCTTAGGCCTCTGCCGCTCTACCTTTAGGCCCGCCAACACCTGTCTGCCACATGAGATCGAACCCGCCACGTCCTTTGCCTTCAACCTTGGTTCTTCATCCCCAAAGTTCCACCTCCATCTCTGAAACCAGCCATACTCTGTACCAGGCATCATCTACAAGGATTTTGAACACCTTTGGGATCGATTCTGGTTCCACCCCTTTAACTCTCACCTCCACTGCTCGAAGATCCTGTAGATTGCATTCTTCCAACACTCCCCCCAGCATTTTTACCAGGTTTTCTAGGATTAATCTATTCCATAGATGAAACGAGAGTCCAAACATTTTCAGCGTGAAGCTCCCTCTGAATGGCTCCACCTCATTACACAAGGGTTTCCATTTCTGAACATAAATCAATCCCTCTTCCCACTTGAAAGTTGCGAATCCCCTGTCAACACCATCTCCGACGCTTAGTATTGCCTTCTGATTTGAAAATGGTTCCAAAGTAACCTTCGAGTCTATCTGCAAATTATTCACTACCACTTTCAAAAACTTCCTCTAGTCTTGAACATCCTTACTGGTGGAAACCACCATTTTCTTCTCCCATTCGTCTAGTTCAGCCTCAACCCAAACTTTTAGTCCTCTGTTTAGAAACACTACGGCCTTGCCGCAGCTGAAAGATCTTTGCTTCAGTGCCTGGAACGAGGACTCATGGATATCCTTCTTGCTGCTCTGTTCTTGTTCTTGTTCTGTTTGCAGGTGATTAGCCGCAGCAAGGAATCTCTGCAACTCCACCGCAAATAACAACCGACCTTGACTTTGCTTCCCTTTCGGTAGACAAACCATTTGCTTTCGGTCACCGAAGTGTTCTATGATGGTAACGAACCACCCTTTCTTATTCCATCTGAGTTCCACTTCATATTTTTTCTTTTCCAATTCCAGTACATTCCTCCACCCTGCGGTTTTTATGGGCTGGAGTACTCCATCGATGAAACCTTTCAACCAGTGAACAACTTCCTCAAAAAGAATTAGCGTCGCCCTTCTACCTTCTCTTACCTTTAGCAGATTCTTACTTTTAGATTTTCCGCCTTCCAGAAGAAACCTCTTTGCTTCAATATCCAACCCAGTCCTCCAGCTATTCACCACCTGAAACTCCTTTTCGTTTTCTCTTCCCATCACCGCTCCCGACATGATTACTCCACTTTCCCCTAATGCTCTACTCATAGAAAAGTTTCAGAAAATAGACCATGAGCTGGTTCATTCAATTAAACAGTCTCACTGCTTGTCCAACTCAGTAATATTTGTTGCAGTAAGAATAATCACATTTCGGCATTTGATCATGATATCTTAGGAGGCTTTCCATATTCTACCAAGATGAATGGTAAGATGGGAATTAGTATGCAAGAAAAGGGAGCAAAGGGGTCTGGGATTGAGTAACCTAGGGAAGAAAAACTCAGCCCTTTTGGGTAAGTGGCTTTGGAGATGGCCTTTGGAGGAGAAAAGACTTTGGCACAAAGTTGTAGAGAGTATTCATGGAGCAGAAGGCAATGGTTGGGATGCTAGCATTTCTCGAAGGGCCATGTTGAACTCTCCTTAGAAGGCAATCTATGGCGTTCTTCCACAATTCTTAAACTTAATCAGGTATGATGTATACTGGGGATAGGGTTCTTTTTTGGGAGGACTTATGGATTGGAAATTCAACCCTTAAGGATCTTTTTCCGCCTTTGTATTCCCTCTCTCACTTTAAAAATGAACCTGTTCAAAGATTTATTTCATTTTCCGCATCTTCTGGTTTCAGTTGGGATTTGGGTTTCAGGAGAGATTTAAGAGATTCTGAGCTTGATCAGACAACATAGTTATTATTTGCTTGCTTGATTCTATCTGTCTGGACCCTTCTAAACCAAATGCTCGTATTTGGTCCCCAACCCTTCGGGCACTTTCTCTTGTGCCTCCTTTTTCTCTTCCTTATGCTTTGTCCCTAGTTCTCTGCCTTTCCCTTGTAAAGAGGTATGGTCTAAACCTGTTCCCCCTAAAGTGGGAGCCCTTTGTTGGGAGGCCTCTCTTGAAAAACTAAACACTTTGGACAACCTACAAAGAAGAATACATTGTCTAAGTATTTCCCTAACCGGTGTGTCCTCTACAAAGCAAGTGGAGAAAGTTGTTACCATTTACTAATATCTTGTCCCTTTGTTGTAGGTCCCTGGGAAAAGCTTCTTAATCTCTTTGGATGTAGGTGGACAATGCCAACGCAGGTTAGCAATCTATTTGAGCCTACAACCTACAGGCGGCCTAAGAAAAGAGGTAAAGTCTTGTAGAGGTGTGCTAGGGCTGCACTGGTTTGGACTGTTTGGGAAGAAAGAAATGCCAAGATCTTTGATGAGAAGGAATAAGATCATTGTATGGGGTTGCTGAATTAATAGAGCCATTAATTGGGTAGACCCTGGAACTATTTTCTCCATTCTCCTTTGATGATTTATGGAGAAATTGGGAAGCGGTTGCCAAAAGCTCCAGTACAAGACCTAAACCATTAGCAGAATGGAAACCTCCTCAAGAGGGTATCATTAAGCTCAACTTTGATGGCAGCAGTTTAGGCAATCCAGGTCCTTTGGGTGTTGGGGGAGTGTTTAGAAATACCGAGGGGCTAATCATTGCTTTATACTCTGGCCCTATAGGAGTAGGGGACTCAGCCAATGCAGAAATTAAAGCAGTGTGACAAGGAGCTGAATTTGCCAAGGAACTGAACTGTGAACAGTTGTTAATTGAAGGTGATTCCAAGTTGGTGATCCAATGGTTAAAAGAACCGAAAACAGTTGCCTGGTCCTATAAAGGAGCTTTATGAAGATTCAAATGGCTAACTACAAACATGTCAGTCCAATTACAATGGGAAAGAAGATCAGCAAATGGGTTAGCAAATTCATTAGCTAAACAAGGGGTGCATAGGAATCAGATGTTTTGGGCTAAACTGTAATTTTTGCTTTAATCTGAGGCTACATGTCGTGCCTCATCTTGGGAATTTTCTCTGTGTATCTTTTATGCTTTTAATCTATTAATAAATTCACTCATTATTCATAAAAAAAGGCTTCCCTATTTGCCCCTTGCTTAGCTAAGCCATCAGCCAAAGCATTTGATGATCTCTCCACCCATTTTGTGATAACAGACATATTCCTTGTTAGCCACTTAAATTTTTTGACTTCATTCCTGTAGCACCGTATGGTATCCTCAGGGTTCTACAACCATCCCACCACCACCACCTTGGAATCCCCTTCAATAATAAGCTGCCCTACACCTAGTTGATTTGCAAATTGCATTCCTTGTAGGGTTACTAATAGTTCTTATAACTCCATCTCAGTGGCAATAATAATGTTCTTATAACTATTTTTCGGTGACGATTTACAGTCTAACTACATCAGTGGGAAGTATTAAAAACCATGTGAGGCTGATTGTTCTATTTACATGACAATGCTGACCAATCAACCTTGATGGATATTTTTGTCCTTTCATCGATCATCTAACGTTGATTAACGGTTCTGGCCTAAAGTAACAGTTTTCGAGAGTACCCAGGTACTAATCTTCAATTTTGCCTTCGCAATTTTGCAGTTGTAGACAAGAGTAAAGCTTCTTGCGGGTGTTGCTGCAATGGCCACCAATCTCAGTATGATTCCTTGCTCTTCCTCCACACTTTTCCTCTCATTCCAGCTTTGTTCTCTTTGCATTCTCTCTCTCACACATAGTTGTCAAGACCGCATCTAGTCTTTTTTTGGGGCTTACCTCACCCAAACGCCAGGTGGTTTATATACCACTTATACAAATTTGTATAATGTTTCATATATTTTTATATTTTTAGCAATATAATATTAATATAGGCATGATACACTGAATCATTTTATTATTTCTTTTACTAAATAATATCTTTTATTTTTAGCTTCTTCTTTTGTTAGGGTTCTGAGTGATAAATATTCAAACGAAAGCTAAGAACCGAGGAAGACTAACAGGATTTGAGTGATGCAGAGTTCAAAGTCTTAAGCAAAGAACACCAACCAATCGCAGAAGCTAGAAAGTATGTTCGTCATCCCCTCCTTTGGAACAAAAACAGGGGCTCCACCCCTTCTTATTTTTCTTCTAGAACAAAACAGGGGCTCCTAGACAAAAAGGAAGAATTTGGGAGACTTGAAGAATCAAAAGAAAGAATTACAAAAAAAGATTGAGAAACTAGACCAAAAGGAATCCCTAAGAGAGTTTAGTGTGGAGGACAGATCAAAGTGATGAATCTAAAAGTGGAATTAGGAGAGATTCTGAGAAAGGAGGAAATCTCTTGGAGACAGAAATCAAGGTACAAATGGCTTGTGGTAGGAGATGGCAATACAAAATACTTTCACTCTCTAGCAAATGGAAGGATAAGAATTTGATCTCTAGTATAGAGGTTGAAGATTGGGTGATTACTTCAGAGGAGGAAATAATACAAACCTTCTTAGAGCATTTCAAATCAATCTTTGTCACCTTAGGAGAGAGAAGTTCGGAATTGGGGGAGTTAGACTGGATTAGGCTACTACAAGCCTAGGCTGCAGTTCTAGAGAGAAGCTTCAATGCAGAAGAGATACATGAAACAATGTTTTCAATGGAAAGATCCAAAGCACTAGGGCCCGATGGTTTCTCAATGGCTTTTTATCAGGATTGTTGAGAAATTATAAAAGATGACTTATTGGAGGCCTTTGTGGAATTCTATCATAAGGGGGAAGTCTCACCAGGAGCAAATGACACCTTCCTAGCACTAGTGCCTAAGAAGAAAAAGCCAAAACTCCAAAGGACTATAGGCCCATAAGTCTTGTCGGTAGCTTATACAAGATCATAGCTAAAGTGTTGGTGGGAAGATTTAAAACTATGTTGCCTCTAGTAATCTCTCAAAATCAAGGAGCCTTTGTGGAAGGCCATACATGTGCCTTTCTTCTCATGTGTGTTCACTGTGTAAGGAAAGTGGTGAGACCCTTTCCCATTTAGTGATATCCTGTTCTTTTGTGCATCAAATTTGGGATTTCTTTTGTACTCTCTTTGGCTGCAAGTGGGCTCCCCCTCAAGATGTGGTAGGACTCTTCAACCATGATTTCTTGAGACAGAGAAAGAAAAGAGGGATGGTAATGTGGAAAGCAACAAAGGCAGCAATTTGTTGGGTAATATGGGAAGAGAGAAACAACAATTTCTTGGAAAAAGTAGAACAGTAGAGGAAGTGATTGATAATATCAAGGTGAAAGTAGCCCATTGGGTAAAACTCTTGGACTGCTTTCAAGTCTTCTCAGTCGCAGATATTCTAAGAACATGGTCTGAAGTAGCACAATCTTCAAGAGTAAGAGATAAAGTAAGGCCGGAGTGGAAACCACCTGAAGGCAATAAAGTAAAGCTGAATTTTGATGGGGCTCATATGGAAATCCAGGCATTTCAGGAATAGTAGTAGTATTAAGAAACCCTGACAGGAGGATATTGGGTATGTTCTCAGGGTCGATTGGCAATGGAAACTCGCTGAAGGTTGAACTATTGGCATTATTACAATGGTTAAAGCTAGCCAAACAACTAGGATGCAGAGATGTTGAAGTGGAAGGGGATTCAAAAGTAGTAATTTCATGGGCAACAAATAGCAGCCACCCCCCATGGACGTTTAAACATGTGATTAGGGAAGTGGAGAAGATTGCCAAGGAGGTTGAGGCTGAATTTAAATGGGTCCGAAGAAGTGCAAATGGGCTAGCTGATGGATTAGCAAAACAAGGGGCATTGAGACATCAATTATTTTGGGCTACACTATAATGAGGGATGAATAGAGTGAGGAAAAGAGATTAACAGACCCATCATCAAATTGTATAAAATGCTTACAATCTGAATTTTAATAAAACACATATTTACTGATAAAAAAAGAAAGGAGCCTTTGTAGAAGGAAGGCAAATAATTAACCAAATTCTAGTGGCCAATGAGTGTGTAGCAGAAAAGAAAAGACAAAGAGGGGTAGGCTTAATTTGCAAATTGGATCTGGAAAAAGCCTATGATATGGTGGATTGGACTTTCCTCATGAGTCTGATGGAAAAAATAGGTCTGGGAGAAAGATGGAGGAAGTAGATTAATGGTTGTATTAGCTTAGCACACTTCAATTTTGATCAATGGTGTGGCAAAGGATTTCTTCCCAACTAAAAGAGGTTTAAGGCAAGGAGGTTCTCTTTCCCCTTTCTTGTTCACTCTCATTGCAAAAGGTCTTGAGTAAATTGATCACTAAGGCTGATCTTGAAAGCCAATTCAGAGGATGGAGAATTGGAAGAAATTAGTTTGTTGTGAGTCTTGTGACACATCTGCAATTTGTTGTTGACATAATCATTTTCTGTGAGAGTTGTGGAGAGCTCAGTGCAAAAAATTTGAAAGCCTTGGTTGACTGATTCCAAAAATGATCAAACCTGAAAGCCAATTGGGGGGGGAAAGTTGTGTGATTGGGATAAATTTGGGAGAGGAGTACATGTCACTTTTGGCTGAAATTCCTAGGTATGCCATTGGGAGAAAACCCTAGAGTAGAGAGTTTATGGAAACCAATAGTGGAAAGATTTGCTAAAAAATTAGCCTCTTGGAAGAGAAACTATATCTCTTTATGGGGAAGAATTACGTTGATCAAATCTACCTTAGCAAATCTTCCCACCTATTACCTTTCCACCTTTAGAATCCCGGTGAAAATCGCTAAGCAACTAGAAAAGTTGATGAGGGATTTTTTGTGGAAGCTAAGAGATAAAAAGAAAGATCATTTGGTGAAATGGGAACAGGTGTGTAAACCAAAGGAGCAAGGAGGCCTGGGAATTGGAAACCTAATTAAGAGGAATACAACTCTCTTAGAAAAATGGTTATAGAGATTTCCTTTAGAGGAAGACAGGTTATGGAACAAGATCATTGAAAGCATTCATGGTGTTGCAGAAAATGGCTGGGATGCAAAACTGGTGCCTCACATTTCTGCAATTTCCCCCTTGGAAGGCAATCTCTAAGGTACTACCTACTTTTTAAATTCTGTCCGTTATTATGTGGGATGTGGGAAAAAAGTCTTATTTTGGGAAGACCTTTGGCTTGAGGACCTACCACTCAAACTACAATTCCCAACACTATACTCTCTAACAAACCTCAAGAACGAACAGGTCTCTAGGTTCGGCAAGCCTTCATCACGTGGTTTAAATTGGGATTTCAGGTTCAGAAGGGGGTTGAGGACAATGAGTGTGAATCCCTTATCCTCCTGCGCTCTCTCTCTTGGAAAAAGTTTTCTTGGATCAAAATCTCTTGGATGGGAGAGTTTGGTACCCTTCCCCTGATGGTCACTTCTCTTGTGCTTCTTTCTTTAACCTTCTCATTAGTTCAAAACCCTTGGGGGTAAATCTCCCAATGAGAGAAATTTGGTGAAAATCAATCCCTCCTAAAGTGCAGGCTCTATGTTGAGAAAGTTTCCTTGGGAAGATTAACACCTGTGACGTGCTACAGAAAAGAAGGCCAAATAATTGCTTCTCTCCTTGTGTGTTTCCTTTGCAAATCCAATGATGAGACCCTTCCTCATTTACTACTTTCCTGTTCGTTTGTAACTTGTATTTGGGACTACTGCTCTCTTTTTGGTTGCAGATGGGTACCCCCCTCAGGATGTGGTTATATTCAACTCCAGTTTCTTGAGGCAATAGAAGAAAAGGGGAAGATGTCTATGGAAAATCATAAGAGCAGCCCTGGTATGGACCATCTAGGAGGAGAGAAACCAAAGAATCTTCCATGAAAAGAGTAGGTCAATGGAGGAAGTGATTGAATACATAAGGATCAGGTCTGCACATTTAGCTAAAACAAGGGAGCTTTTCAGAGATGTTTCCACAAATGACTTATTATGGAAATGGACTGAAGTAGTACAAACAAATATGCACAAAGAAGTAGTGATAATGGAATGGAAACCTCCAAGGCCATACAAACTGAAATTAAATTTTGATGGGAGCTCCTTTGGTAATACGGGGAGGGCGGGTATAGGGGGAATTTTTATTAAAAATAAAGAAAAATGAGATTCTTTTACCTCTTCTTCCTCGTCATCCCCCCTCCTCTCAAGGAGGCTTGTGCTTGTTCGGGAGGCTTACGCCTCTTATGTTCTGAACTACACCTCACACCTCTAGGTAGTAGAATGCCTCGTGTTATGCCTCCACATTTTAAAACATTGCCTATTTGCCTGTGGTACCACCTTCTAGTCTCAAACTCTTCCATTGTTCCAAAGTCTTCTCACAATTAGGTGCCAACTCATCGCCAAACAATAATTATGTATCGAGCTCTGCCTCAGCCAAGCAACACTTCAAGCAATACTCTTTACACTATCTAAACCGGAACCCATAGAGAAAGAATCATCTTCAGCTTTTTCATTTTTGTAGTTCACACAATCTGAACCAAAAACATCTTTGTCTTCCTTTTTTCTGGTCAAATTTTGCATATGTGTATTTAGGCGTTTTGCAATAGGAAACCAATTTCAGTTTCCAGATGGAGTTCTCCAATGAAGAGGCCTTTGAACCAGTTTTCTTCGAGCAAAGTTTAGAGAGGGATAATGATAGACCTTTAGGGATGGTCTACCATCTGGGCCCCTAAGGTGGTCACATGACCACTTAAAGACTCACAGGGTCACTCTAAGGCTTGCGGCCCAATTTGAGTGGTATCAACCTTATTTTCCTTTTTTTTTATAAATATCCTCAAGTCAACACTCTAGCATCCCAACCATCAGTTGACAACCCATGAATGCTAAGAACCACCTTAGCGCACAATTTGTCCTTGTCCAAAGGCAGCCTCCACAACCACTTCCCTAATAGAGCTTGGTTTCTCTTCTGAATACTCCCTAAACCTAGACCACCATCAGTTTTACTCCTGCAAACTAAGTCCCAACTGACCCTATGGTCCTTCCTATCCTCCCAAGCTCATCAACTTTTTTAGTCTTTTGCCCACGCCAATTGGAATTTTAAAAATAGATAGGAAATACACCAGCAGATTTGCCAAGGTGAACCTAATCAAAGTGATTCTCACTCCCAAAGATGAGTAATTTTTCTCCCAAGTGGCCAACCTCTTAGTGAAACGGTCTATCATAGGGTTCCAAAAGCTATTATTTCTAGGATTATCTCCTAAGGGAAGTCCTAGATACTTCATTGGCTATTAAGAGACCTCACAGCCCATTATAGAGGCACACTCCTGTAGCTCCCTCTCATTCAAGTTCACCCCAACCACACAACTTTTGTTGAAATTTATTTTCAAATTTGATACCCTCTCAAATAACTACACCAACTTCAAGTTCCTCACCCTACTAGTATCAACCCCATCACAAAATAAGATGGTATCATCAACAAACTATAAATGTGTAATCGGAACCTTGTCCCTACCAACTCTCCAACCTCTCATCAAAACTCTTACATCAGCTCTTTCAATTAACTTCCCTAGGGCATTTGCAACAAGGGTAAATAGGAAAGGGGAGAGGGGGTCACCTTGTCTAATTCCTCTGATGGAAAGAAAATGATCAACTATTGTTCTATTCATCAAGACTGAATATGGCAGGACTCAAGGAAAACCTTAATCCATTTGCACCACTTTACTCCAAACCCAAAGTTCCTCCACATATCCAAGATAAAGGACCAATACACCAAATCATAAGCCTTTTCCGGGTCAATCTTACAAACTAATCCTTTCTTTCCATTTCTTTTATAATCCTCCAAACTTTCATTTGCAATCAGAATCTGATCAATGATTTGTCTATTTCCTACAAACGCCCCTTGATTCGGTGAGATTATAGAAGAAAGCATTGTTCTAATTCTTCGAGAGAAAACCTTAGCAATTATCTTCTACAGGTTATTCACCAAGCTGATGGGTCTAAACTCATAGGGATGAACTGCATCTGGCTTCTTTGGGATAAGAGCAATGAAAGTGGAATTCAACCCCCCGTTGATCACTCCTCTATCAAAAAACTCATTGAACACCTTTAGAATATCCAACTTTAAGAATTCCCAACAGTCCTAATAAAAGGCCATTGTAAAACCGTTTGGCCCTGGAACCTTAGCTCTATCCATGGAAAAAATTGCTTCCTTGATTTCATCCAGATCGAAACTTCTTTCTAGCCACACCTTAATCCTTAGAGATCTTTGTCCACTCTAGATCTTCTATGCTTATCCTCGCACTTAGAGGCCTTATAAAGATAGATTTGAAGTGTTCCACAAAGGCCCTGACTATTTCACTATGTTATGTAACTGATTCTCCAATCACCTCAAGTTTAGAAATGAAGTTTCTACTTCTCCTAGCACTTGCCATTAAATGAAAAAACCTCGTGTTCCATAGGTGCCTTGACTTTTGTCTCCAACTAATCTCTTCTTTAACCAAGATATCCTCCTGTTTCTTCCTTAATAACCACCTCTCAGCCCTGTCATTTTCCCCAAAATTTCCCTCCCCTTCCTTGGTGTCCAAAGCCTCAAGTCGGTTCATCAATTCTTGCTTCCTTTCTCCTAATCTACCAAACTGGTGAATATTACAATCTTTGATTTTAACCTTTATCTCCTTTAGCTTCTGATGGGATTTCATTCCTTCCCAAAGAACTTCCAGGTTGTTCTCTATCCACCACTCCACTTTTTCTACAAAACCCAGATGATTCAGCCACATATTTTCAAATCTAAAAGGAGTTGGGCCTCTTGCTCGAAGCTTTTCTTTGCAAATCAAAATTGGCCAATGATCAAAAGTAACTCTAGGCAAGGCCCTTGAAACTAGGTTTCCCCTATGTTCTTCCCAATCCACTATAAACAAGAACCTATCAAGTTTGGAACGAATTGGATTTGTTTGTAGATTTGACTAAGTGATAAACTCATTGAATCTCCTCATACTGGTTGCGGATTTGACCAAGTGATGAACTCATTGAATCCCCAACTATACACCATGGTCCATCCCAGAGGCCTTTTATATCACTCAACTCTTCCCACAACTCATTTCTCTCCCTATAACCAATACCATATATGTTAGTTAGTACCCATTTCAAATCCATCATTTGCCTGTCGAAAATTGATAGAGAAGGTGAATTTACCCATCAATTCTTCAATTCCCTCCAACATATCCTCCCTCCAAAGAGTCACTATACCCCTCGAAGAACCCCAAGGACACATTGCCCAACTTAAACCTCTGCTTCTACAGATACTTCTTGCCCACCTATTATTGAACTCCTCCAACTTTGATTCCTGAATGAGAACGATGTTCGGGTTCTCCTTCCTTAGCACTTCTTTAATGATGGCCCTCTTCCTAGAGTTCCCTAAACCGTGAACATTCCAAGTGATTATTTTCACCACTCTCATCTTGTACTTGTCCCTTACTTGCCTTACCCTATCTGCTTCCCCTTCTTCTATCCTTTCTTTCACTAAACTCCTTGTCCCCCTACGTCTTTTTTTAATCTCTCAACCACATTCATCTTCCTCTCTTTTTTTTTATCAATAACAGTGGATTTTATTAATGATTTGGAAAACCAGAATTACAAGGTAAGGAGCTAAAAAATCTAAACTCCCAAATACCCTATAAACCCCAAACCATGGAGCAATTACAAAACAGCCCAAAACATAGAGTTTTTGTTCACCCCTTTGCCTAGCTAGACCATCTGCTGGTGCATTAGCACTTCTCACTACTAAGGTTCAAAGTATCGATACAATACGAATTTCGGTCGTATCGTATCGGTACTTAGAAACGGCCGAAACTTTATTTTTTTTTTAGTTTTTTTTCACATTTTGACTTTTTGGAAAGCTTTTAACATGCTTTTTATTATTAAAAAATTTGGGGGTCCGAAACCCTAGAAACAGGCGTTTCGGACCATATCTTTTTCAAAAGATACGATACGATACACCCTGTATCGGGCGTATCGTATCGATACTTTGAACCATGCTCACTACCCATGTACAATGAATTTCAATATCCTTGGTGAGCCACTTGAACTTCCTCTTTTCATTGCTGTATTTCCAAAGCATAGAACTATCCTCTTTTAGCCAATTCACTACAATTTCAGAGTCACCTTCTATGATCAACTTTTTAAAGTTCATTTCCTTGGCCCTAACAGGTTCCCTTTTTCATCTCTTATCACTCCCCCCACTTCGGAGGGCCCTGGGTTACCCATGCTACTGCCATCAAAATTCAGTTTGGTGAACCCATGAGGTGGAGGTGTCCAGCAGGAATTTGAGGACTTCTTGATTGAGCCTAACTCTGCAATCTCCTTCCACTTTCTGGTCATCTCATCAACTGAGAACACTGCAAACAATTCCAAGGTTTTTAACCAGTGAATCACTCTAATGTGGATAGTCTCCAGGATTACTTCCACACTTCTCTCCTTATTTGAAAATACCCTTGAATTTCTCTCCTCCCAAATAGTCCAACACACTGCATCCCTACCACCTCTCCACATAATCTTGGCCCTTTTGGTTGACCAGTTAGGTATGGAAGTAAATAAGCTTTGCACATTCGAAGGGGGAGTCCACCTGCATCCAAACAAAGAAGTAAACCATTCCCAAATGACTTTAACAAACTGGCAAGAAATTAATAAGTGATATCCAAACTCACCATCAGATTTACAAAGGACACACCAGTGAGGAGACAAACAACTAATGGGTCATTTTCTTTGAAGTAGAACCCCTATATTAACTCTTTCCAGGAAGGCTTCCCAACAGAAGCACCCAACCTTTAGAGGTATAGGTCGACACCACACTTCTTTAATAGGAAAAGACAGTCCAACATGAGAAGGGGGTAAAAGGGCCTTGAAGAAAGAGGCACACTCATCTTCCTCTTCTTAGTTTTTCCTTCATCTTTCTTTTCCTTCAAGAAAGCTTTTAACTCATTGGGGTCTTTTATCTTGCAACCGAGCTTCTCAACAAAATCTGCCAATGAACTTTCTTGGCTATCATCAATGCCATTCCCATCAATATGTGTTTGCAGACCCTCTAGAATCTTGAATCCTCTCCTTTTCTATTTTCTTCTTTCTTAACTCCTCCAAGTACTCCATCAGTTCTCGTATTCTCAACCCCCTTTCCTCTTCCTCTCTCTCACAATCACCCTTGACACCTTCCACACCTCCAGGGTTGGTTATCGGCTTAGCAGAATGTTGGAGGCTTGAGACAAGATTGGCAGACAAAGGAAGAGAGTCAACACAAAAACCTGAACTTACAAACATACCTAGGAGGGACCGACAATGGGGGCCTAATATCCTTAGCCTAAATAGGAGCAACTTGAGACTGATCAGAACCAACTCTAGGTAAAATCACACCCTATTCAATGCTTCCTAGACTCTACAGCCTATCTCTAAGATGGGTTAGCTAAGCAAGGGGTGGCTTGGGATTCTTTATTTTGGGCAAAGTTGTAATTTCTTCTTTTTGCTTTTATGGGGGCTCCTGTCCAACCCGGGGAGTTAAGAAAGTTTATCTCCCCTCCCTTGTAATTAACTATGTTTATTATTAATGGAAAGTTACTGTTATTGATAAAAAAAAAACTCAGTCTGATCATACTCTCTTTGTGAAAAGGAGAGAAGCACTTGTGTTAGTACGGATTGTGTATGTGGATGATATAGTTGTTATAGGGAATGATTTGAGGGATATTGATGCACTCAAGAAGTCACTACGACAAGAGTTTGAGATCAAGGATCTAGGTGAACTAAAATATTTTATGGGGACTGATGTTGCAAGATCCAAGCATGGGATATTATGCGTTGGACTTACTGCAGGAAACTAGGAAGCTAGGAACTAAACCGGTTGATACTCCTATTGACCCAAACCATAGGATTTTCAAAGTTTGTTCACAACCCTATACATAAGTGCATTTTATTTATATAAAAAAACATAATTTTCTAATTATACATACATGTATATATATGTATAAAACATGTATATATACATTTGTGAATGAAGTATGTACATATTTCAATCAATTCTACTCCTAAGTTCAGCCTTAAGGTCCAATAAAAGAAAACTAAACAAAAGTATGTTCATAAATTCTTTAAAAAATAATCAATCCACCAAAGCCTAACTGAACCTAGCCTGATCGATTCAGGCTCAATCTACGCCCAAGTTGTGTTGGGTTAACCCAACTTGGGCTTGATAAACTCAAGTTGGGCCAGGCCCAAGCCTAAGGTTTGCACCTTTAGGATTTGGACACGGATTGACCCACAACCTGACCCAAAACCTAATGATGAGTGATAACGACCCTATGGGTACCCTCGATCAAAATCATCTTAACCCTTTTTCTATGATCTATTAGGTTATTCAACCTAGATTTTCCCCATTTTTTATATGGTTGGGTTTGGATGGGTTGTAACTTTTAAGTGGATGGATTGGGTGGGTCAAATGGGCTGTAAATTGCCACCCTACATGCAAGCACACCTAGTACCCAAAAAAAAAAAAAAAAAACGAAAACACACCTTAATAAAACAAAGTTTAGGCTAAAAAAATCGTTTACCAGGTAAAAAGAGCAAGAGATTTGAATACAAAATATCTGATGGTGATGGTAGAGGGTGACTCGATGTTGGTTATTGGCTGGTTGCAGAATGAAGAGATAGGATTCTAGAATTTTTAAATGAAAAAAAGAAATTTAGACAGCTAACTCAAGGCATGGAAATTAAGTTTCAATGGATTAAGAGAAGTGCAAACTTCTTTGCTGACTCACTTGCCAAACAAGGGATGGGAAGAGAAAGTCTTTTTTGGGCATTGTTGTAATATGAAAATCATTCTCTGGGAGGGTTAAGAGAGTTAACCCCTCCTTTCTATTGTACTTTATGCTATCATTAATAAAATTTTGTTAATTATCCAAAAAAAGAATCATTTACCCAATGAATCCAATAAGGCACAAATAGGAGAAATGCACAATCCTAGGCATAATTAAGGCAAGGTAATGTGGAGAAAACAAACATAGAAAATTTGTCGCCATGAACTTACATTCTATGAATGTCAAATGTAAAACAAATAGACAACAAAAATCACCTTGCAAATTCGTCCTCCATGTTAGACTTTCAAGTTGGGACCCAACAATAGGGGTGGAAAATGGGTGGGTTGAGTTGGGTGTGGGTTGACCCACCAACCCACTATGACCCATTATAAATCCCTGTTGGCATGTCACAACCCACCCTTACCCTCAACCACTGTCACCCACCCATATTGACCCACTTACAGGGGCAAAGCCAGAAATTTTGAGGGGGGGACCATTGGGGTGGAGAGGAAATGTGGAAAAATATAAATGGAGGGGTAATATATAAGTGGGGATATTTGGGCCATAGGGGAGTTCATGGTTCCCCTGGGTCCCTCTTGGCTTAACCCACTTACCCACCCATTGACCCTCACCAAGTATAAATGCTTGTTTCCTTCAATTTTTTTCTTTTTTTTTTTACATTTCTCTATCAAAGTTGCAACTATGTCAGGTCAGCCTTTGCTCTCATGACTACCATGTCTCAGATACGAGGCAGGTCAACCTATATACCCGAAAATCAATTTTAAGAGAACTGTTTTGTCCTCATAACTGCCACATGGCATATACGGGTCAAGTCAACCCGTATACTCAAAATTGTAGAAATGCAGAAAATTTGTACAAAATTTCAAACAAAAAGTTGCAGAAAATGTAGGAAAATTGCAGAAATTTTGCAAAAAAAAAAAGTGGAAAATGCAGAAATTGCATGAAATTTGCAAAAAATTGTAGAAAAAGCACGAAATTGCAAAAATTTTGCAGAAAAATGCATGAAATTGCATGCAACAACTATACTACTATGTACTCTACAACATGAATCAAAGTTGTAAGGTACTACCTTATTGAAGGGATATGCTATCAAATTTGGAGATAAACTTCTAAATCAATGTCTATACTATCCTTTTCTGCTTTATCTACATTTACAAAAACAAAAGTAAAAAACAAACTAATATGAAATAGAGTAAGAAAATTTAATGTGTAATATTTACCTTCAGACCCAAACAATCAACCCTGAGTGCATATAATACCTCGACCATTCTTGGCACAAGAGAGCTAAGGTATTAGTTCAATAGTCTTCGTCCCCCACTGTATGCTGCTTTAAAACCACAACCGGAACTGGAATGCTCAAGATATTACAAAACATTAGAGACAGCTCAGGTAATTTAAGAATCTAAGGCTGTGTTTGGTTGCATTGCAATTTTATTTGCACTAGTACAAATATATGGGAGTGCAAATGAAAAAAAATGCAAATTTTGGTTTAATTTTGTTTTGGATTTTACTTTATTTTACTGTCTCTTATTTTATTTCATTTTTATTGCAACCAAACAAAGTAAGGTAAGATTTGAAACAAAACTAAATCAAAATTTGTACCCAAATAATTTGCACTACCATAATTTTGCATCAGTGCAAATGTATTTGCACTGCAACCAAACACAGCCTAAAGGATTCTTGGTGTGGGACAATGTGTGGATCGATAAATGTAGCTAGTTAAGTCAAAGTCTAATAAAATATGGGAAGGGATGCTATTGCAAGTGTGAAAAAAAGCAAGTATACAGAAGAATTTTGAGTTCCAAGAGTCCTGTTGGATGCCCCAACACAACCCTACTAAGCATTTTATTTTGATAGTGTTTTTAATTTTTAATGCCTAAAAAATAGTATAGATAGTTTATATGTATGTAAACTTTGATGTGTTTGTTACCTTAAAGTGTGGCCAAAAGTCAGCTTGGTTTCTAATCTCAAGAGGTACTCCTGCACCATTTGGTTGGATTAAATACCTATCTTCCAGACTTAAAACTGCATCTAGTACCAAGTTAAAGTGATGACTCACAGTCTCTCCAGACCTACTGAAATGGAATTCCATCGTTCTATTCCTAACATTGTGTGCTAATATGTGTAAGAATCTAGCAACTTGTTCCTCCACAGTACTTCGTAACGTGTCATTCAATCGGCCAGTTTCTTGGAGAATTTTGCAAAGCCTATAGAATGCTTCCTTCCCCATTCTCAACTGATTATAACAATCAATTGGTCTTCCCCTATATAGTCGATCCAACAAATCTTGTCTAAGTCCCGATTGACAGATGGCTTCCTACCACGTAGCCCATCCATTCTTGTAGAATGGTCAATGTCAATGCAGTTGCAGTGGTTGCAGCACCAACCACTGCAATCAGAAGTTCTCTGTCCATCTACCAAAGCAAAATTTGTATGAAAAAAAGGATAAAAGTAGGATTCCTCAATTCAATTTAAATCAAGGGAGGGAGCAGAAAAGGATGATTTCTTTTTCTTAGCACAGGAATACACATGATAATGAAAATTCTAAGACAAATAATAAGCTCAACAAATACATTAACCAATATAAGGATAGGGGATAACAAAATGAACAAGCCAAACTAAATAAGAAAAAAAATTGTCCTATTTCAAAGTGAACCAACAAACTACCATTCTTCTTTGTTCATACAAAAGAGGAGATAAGTGATACATTATCAATTAAGTACTCAAAAATAGTGTATTTCAAAGTGAACCAACGAACTACCATCATTCTTTGTTCATACAAAAATAAGTTTTATGATTCTTAGGCATAGGGATCAATATAAACCTTATTTAGGTTTAGGTTTTAGGTTTGAAAATGGTCTAGGATTTTTTATAGGTTTCAGCCTGAACTTGGACTGGGTTTTAATATAAACCTGATTTGGGGTTTGTGGATGATTAAGGGCATTCAATAGAATGTGGAATCACTATCCAATGAATCTCCAAACAATGTCATGTTTTGAATCTGTTGTATGACCCTAGACCCTTCATTTTCTTTAATAGAGCTTCTGGACTTCACATACATCAGAACTTTTGTATGGATTGTTGTTTCTTCTTAATCAATGATACATTATTAGCCTTATACAAAGAATGTGAAACTTCATGTTAATTTCTCCCTCCTCCCAGTCCCTGCCCCAGCCCCTCTTTGGCTTGCTCTCTGTTACAGATATAGATAACATTATTGACAAATGTAGACTTTTTTATCAAAGAAAAATAAGATAATGTTATCCTTGATGAAATATAATGCTGTCATGATTCTTTTCTCTCTCTGTTTTCTTGCTGAATAATCAAGTTCTTGGTTTTGTCTACAAGGTTCAGAGCTGTGACGAAGAAGTGCATTTCTATGATTTTCACATAGTGTATAGTGGTTCCTATAGARTCCCAAAATGGAGCTCAAACTGAAAAGTCTGAAATCTTTGAAGATTTAGTATGGCTTATCAGAAAATTACTGAGAAAATGAAAATTGTGGAGAAGTCTTTAAGAACGTCTTGATCARCATTTAGTAGAAGTCTTCAAGTTACAGAGAAGGTTAAGCTGAGCAACATTCAGCATCTTTAAGAACATCTTGAATGCTGAAGCAGCATTCAGCATCCAAAGTAAGGTATTTGATCTGATTTTGGAGCAGTATAAAAAGTGAGAAGGTTAAGCTCTGATAATGCATCAGAGCTTAGCTTTTCAACTTCTCAATTTATGTGATCTGATTTTGGATGCTGAAGAAGCATTCAGCAAAGTAAAGTAGAAAGTTCCAATTAACATGGGACTAAAGTTGAATTTTTATACTGCATTTCTAAAGTAGAAATAGACTTTGTACATATATTGGGTCAGGCTATTTCAAGTTCATATGACAAAAAAGGAAAAGTTTAATTAAAAAATGGAAAAAGGCTCCAGTTACAAGTTTGTAAATAGCCAGTTTCAGAAAGAAACACCAATTATTGACATTCAGCAAAGCAAGGGGTCTTTTGCTCTTGAAGAGGTTAGTTGTTTGACAAGCCATCATTCTGAAGTCTATTCTGTTTATAACAGAACAATTGCTATAAATGGCTGGAKACATTCCAATATCAACATGGGATTTGTTCTTAACTGTTCTAAAAATTTTCCCTGTTTTGGCAAAGAATATAATAGGTTGCTAGGGTTTGGGTTACTGGGCATAATTTGGTAGTTGAAATAATGAGTTGGCAGTTTTTTTTTCTGGTTATCTGCTGAACTTATTTACCAGAATCAAGAATTCCTTATCAGTTACCAGTTAATTATCCACTAACAATTATGAGCTGARAACACTCTCCCCCCCACTCCCATATATGCAGTTCTCTAATCCAAGAAGCCCAGAAGGACTAATAACCAATTCCACATAAAGAAAAAGAGAACACAGACCAGACCACACACGTAAGAGTAGGAAGGATTAGTTAGTTTAAAAAGTGAGAAGGTTAAGTTGATATATGATAACGCATGAGCAGTAGAGAGGAGCAATTTTCAATTAACTGGTACAGTTCATAAATATAGAAGGGTGTCAATGAATTTAGTTCAGCAAATCTCATGAAAACAAAAGACAATCAACTGCAARGTTCAAGCCACACAGTTTAACAACGCCACCAACTTTTGGATAGCAATCATATTCAAAATTCAAGTGAACTAGAAGTCATAAGTTGGTAGAATAGGTGACCATATCACATAACTATAGACAGGTTATGGTGAAAAGAGGATTGAACTAGTCATAAGTTGGAAATGCCCTTAAGAACTACAATTAATACTACATAAATAACAGAATACCAATACCATCACTGTCTATGCGACTAAGAGGTAAAATCAGGCCTTGTTAAACTTCAGGTCTAATTTTCACCATAAATTCAAGAAAAAAAATTCTCAAATAGTGCCAAACATCCACAATGATAATAGGTAATAGGTACAAAGGCAATAGGTACTAGGTTTATTGAATTCAACTCCTAGGAGTCACCGTTGCTGCTCAACCCTCAAACCAAGGCAGAATACAATTTCAACTCCTAGAAGTCACCATTACAAATTTGATGGTAGCTGCAGATCTATTTCTAACTACAGGGGGGCAGCTGAATAGGAGGCCTTATTCTTATCTCTAATGGCAGTCTGTTATGGGCTTTCAGTGGGCCAATGGGGGTCTCAGATGCTTCTGAAGCAGAAGTTAGAGCTCTCTTGGTTGGTTTGAGGGCTGCTAAGTCTATTTCAGTCAGATCTGTAGCAGTGGAGGGTGATTCTAGAAATATGATTGGTTGGGCTGTCAATAGGATGTAATGATCAAACGATGAAGATGAGAACAACAATGATGATGACCCCTTGAATTTCAGAGGGTCATCATCAACTGGAAAATTTACATGTAGGGCCATCAACTTGAAAAAAAATAACATACATTAAATAAAGAGGAAAAAATAACATACATTAAATCACCTAAATATTAAGCTACTATATTATTTAACTTAAGCATATCCACTGGTGTGGAATGATCTCAGGTCATTCGAGAATCCAGGATGTTCTAAGTGGGTTAAGGAGACAAATTGTACTTTTGAGGGCTTGGGTGGGTTGCCTGAGATGACCTGAAAATATAACAGACAGGAAATTGTAAAAAAAAAAAAAAAAAAAAGCATAATACAGAGATTTTTGCTGCTATGCATCATCATTTGTAACAGAGTTTCCAATACCCAAATCAACATATACTATTCCACAATTAAAAAAACCAAGCATAATACAGGGTATGTAGTACCTAAGCCTGAAAATCCCTTGCGTGGGTTGCCTGAGATGACCTGAAACACAACAAAAAATGAATACAGATATGAGATTGAGTATTATTGAC
>NW_010729132.1:2039409-2086297 GCF_000365185.1 Nelumbo nucifera | reverse complement strand
CTGTTAAGGGCCCAACATGGACTGCCTTCTGCAATGAATAATTTGACATTGGGATGTTTGATGATGAACCCTCATCCAGCATTCCCTATAACCGGATCAAACGATCCATCAATGTGCAATCTCTCAGTGGCATAAGGATGCAACTTAGGCTCCGTATGGAAGGAGTAYAAATACAAATATATAAAGTGCAAAACCTTACATTTTGAATGTATTTATACTGTACAAATTTATATTTATACTCCTTCCAAACTAAGCCTAGGTGAACTTGGGTTGAGATTTTGTCAAAATTTGAATAGATACAGCCCGATGCAGTATAAAGCAAGGTCAGAACTATTAATCAGGCTATATCGGCTTGTATTGAGCTGCACCTTTATTTTTTATTTTTTATTTTTTTTTTCAAATTAGTTCAGAGGAATTAGTTTAAGACCCATTTACCCCTGAATCAGGTTAGACCTCAAAACATTCACTGTAGGAGTATAACTATAATGGGGTCACTGATATTGGTCGATATGACCCAATACGTTTCATGCTTTGAACCTTGTTGTAAAGTCGGGCCAACTTGAGTTCACCCATGTACGCCTTGCTCCATCCCCACCCGAAAGAGTCCGGATCTCAAAACAGATCCGGAGTCCACCCTGAATCCCTGCATCTCACGTCATTATTTATTAAGCCATTATGTAATTTGGATTTTATACCAATATTTCACCACCACATGTGCATTATCGTATACGTACAGCGCATAACCCTCGCCACATGTTTTAAGTTACTCGTCATTGATGTATCAAGTTTTACAACGGAAGATGAATCTAAGCCTCTCCTACCTTCTTCCAAAGTTTATTCTTTATAATTGCTTCTGTCCTCAACTTCTTTATTGACATCTCTCTTTCAGTCTCAGCATAGAAAAGTAGAAAAGTAGTCAGAGTAAGAGATGTGGAGCCTGTCCTTGCTGCTTCTGCTTCTAACTGTAGAAGTAGGAGGTTTGGGCCAAAAGAGCCCCAAATTTAGCCGAGACGACTTCCCCTCCGACTTTGTTTTCGGTGCTGGAACTTCAGCTTATCAGGTCTGTCTGCAACTARCCATTTCATCACATAATTTCTCTATCTGACTGAAGAGAATATACATAAAAAGCGTCGAAGTAACAAAAGAATAGGAAAATTGAAGAAATAGCTGTGGTTTTGATGATTGATGAGTGAGTATGCAGGCTGAAGGTGCAGTAGCAGAAGACGGAAGAGCTCCTTCTATTTGGGACATCTTCACTCACCAAGGTGAATCCGTCTTTTTCTTCTATTTATTATCTGAAGATTTACASCATGTAATTTTTATGATTAACGGGGTATTCTATAACGTAAATTGTTTTTCCTGTTGCCGAAAACAAATTAAAACCAACATGTTTTTGGTTGTGTATGCATTTTTTGTTTTCAAAACTGAAATAAAAAACGGTGGGTTCTTGAATTTCTAGTTTCAAAAACATGGTTATAGCTGGTTTTTTAAAATCATAAACAAATTAAAACCAACATGCTTTTGGTTGTGTATGTGTTTTTTGTTCTTAAAACTGCAACAAAAAACGATGGATTCTTGAATTTTTAGTTTCAAAAACATGATTATAGCTGGTTATTCAAAACCAAAAACAAATTAAAACCAACATGTTTCTGGTTGTGTATGTGTTTTTTCTTTGTTTTCAAAACTGAAACAAAAAGTGGTCGGATCTTGAATTTCTAGTTTCAAAAGCATGATTATGGCTGGTTATTCAAAATCAAAAACAAATTAAAACCAACATATTTCTGGTTGTGTGAGTTTTTTGTTTTCAAAACTGAAACAAAAAACAGTGGATTCTTGAATTTCTAGTTTCAAAAACACGATTATAGAGGTTATTCAAAATCAAAAACAAATTAAAACCAACATGTTTTTGGTTGTATTTGTGTTTTTTGTTCTTAAAACTGCAACAAAAAACGATGGGTTCTTGAATTTTTAGTTTCAAAAACATGATTATAACTGGTTATTCAAAATCATGTTCCATAAATCATATAATTTTTATACTAAAAAAATTGTTTTTAATTTAAAATACATCATTTTGATGCTGGCTCCAAAAACATATATTGTTTTTTAAAATCTAACCAACTTATAAGCTTAAAACAGATTTTGGTTTTGCTGATGTAGCGATATCGAAAACAAATAAAAACAAAAACGTTCATATTATAGAATGCTTCCTAAATTAATCATGGTTTGATTTGATTCCAACATCTCAGGAAAGATGCCGGACAAAAGCACGGGAGATGAAGCAGCTAATGGATACCATAAATACAAGGTAATCCTCGTTAGTCCTCTTCATGTTCAAATTAAATAATTAATTATGAGATTCTTTTTTCCAGAAAATTACAGGTAGTGGGATGATGATACTTATAAGGGTTCGTATGATAGCATTCAAGTAGAAAGACTTACACGTTATGACATATTTGTATAAACATTTTAAAATGCCAAAAATATCATTTATATAATTTTTGAGCCCACTTTGCCTTCTTTAAAACTCTGTATTGGGCCGGGCTTTGCCTTTATGTTAATAAAATATGCTCAGGCCCGAGCCTGAGCCTGAGCCTGGCCCTCATATTTTTTATTTAATTAAAAACTATTTTATTTATATTAAAATACTTCAAAATCTAAAAGAATAATGAAATATCTTATTATTACTTGACAGACTGTACCCTTAATGTTTATCTATTGTCTTAAAGTATTCCCTAAGTTTTCAGACAATTGTCTAAAACTTTGCCATTAACATAGTTAAAGGAATGATTAAAAAGACTATTTTACCCTTTATTTTCTTTCAAATTTTCACAATGAAATAGAAAAAGAAGAGAGAGAGAGAGAGAGAGAGAGAGAGAGAGAGAGAGGGAGGGACTGTGGTTGTGCCGCTAGTGAACAATGGAACAATGAAGGGTGGAATTTAGAATTTGGATCTACAACCGGGGATGAAGAATGTACCTGATATCGGTAATTAGGTTGGTGGAATCATCCCCTATGAAATCCACGGAAAATACTGTTATCATCCCCCAACCTCATTTCTTCTCACAGATGTTGTCTGTAACTTCTCCATCAGCCCAACAAAAATCACTCACCCGTTTGAAGCCCTTCTCTTTTCCCTATTTCTCCCCTCCTGAAAGACGGCAAAGCTTTTCTTGTTTATGCTTTTTTTGTGTATTTCATTCATTGAGAATTCAGATATATATATATATATATACAGCAATCAAATCTCCTAAGTTTACAGTAACTCAAACTCAAACCTATCTTTCCTATCTCAACTATACAAGATAAGGATTATAAGATATATACAAAGAAAACGGAGACCCCTACTCCTAATTCGATCCTAACACAGCGGAGTCTCCTAATCCTGGAGACTCCTACTCCAATCCTAATACAATCCTAACACCCCCCCTCAAGTTGGAGCATGCAGATTGTGAATGCCCAACTTGCGGAGAAAATACTCAAAATCTCTGCGACCCAGTGCCTTYGTAAAAATGTCAGCAAACTGAATGGTAGTCGACACATAARTAGGATGAATGCAACCATTTTGAATCTCATCACGAATAAAATGGCAATCAACTTCAATATGTTTCGTACGCTCATGAAACATTGGGTTTACTGCAATATGCAAGGCTACCTGACTATCACAATATAATCGCATTGGGTTCGAATGCGTCACTCCAAGAGCCAATAACAATCCCTTCAGCCATTTTAATTCACACGTGGTCGTGGCCATAGATCGATACTCTGGTTCCGCTGAATAACGAGCCACAGTGTGTTGTTTCTTAGTTTTCTAGGAAATCGGCGATTTCCCAAGCAGAATAAACCACCCAGACAAGGAACGTCGGGACAAAGGACAACTCACCTAGTTTGAATCACACCATGCATATAACTACAAGTCACAATCTGAACGCAAGAGAATTCCTTGACCAGGATTTCCTTTCAAGTAGCGCACCACTCGCAATGCAGCCTCCTAATGTCTTTCTTGCGGCTGCTGCATGAATTGGGACAGAACATGCACACAATAAGACAACTCTGGACGCGTTGCTAAGAGATAAATAAGCCTCCCCACCAAGCGTCTGTATCGCTCAGGATTAGATAAGAGGGGCCCATCTATCAATGCGAGATTGTGATTCTGCTCCAGAGGAAAAGGAGTAGGTTTTGCACCAAGTAATCCAACTTCAGAGATAATATCCAAAGCATACTTACGTTGAAACAAAAAAATTCCTGTTGAGTTTCGGGCAACTTCAATGCCCAAAAAATATTTCAATGGTCCCAAGTCTTTTATATGGAAGCAGTCACTCAAATATTTCTTGAAGACTTGAATCGCCATACGATCATTACCTGACAGTATAATGTTGTCCACATACACGAGAACAAGCACATGCACCCTGTCCCGATGAAAGGTGAAAAGGGAGTAATCTGAACATGATTGCTAAAACCCATATGTCTTCAAGGCTGCGGTTAATNCTGTCCCGATGAAAGGTGAAAAGGGAGTAATCTGAACATGATTGCTAAAACCCATATGTCTTCAAGGCTGCGGTTAATTTAGCAAACCAACATCTCGGCGCTTGTTTCAAACCATACAGAGATTTTCGCAATCGACACACCATACCTGGTTTATCTGACTGAAAATCCGAAGGCATTCGCATGTAGATTTCCTCATGAAGGTCACCATGCAAGAATGCGTTATGTACGCCCATTTGATGAAGCTCCCAATTTCTAGCTGCAGCGACTGCAAGGAAGGTACAGACAGTAACCATTTTTGCAACAGGGGCAAAAGTTTCATTATAATCAATTCCCTCAACCTGCTTGTTCCCAAAAATCACGAGACGAGCTTTATATCTTTCCACTGTCCCATCAGCGTTATACTTGATTTGATACACCTATTTGCATCCTATGGCTCGTTTTCCGGATGGCAAAGGCTCTACAGTCCATGTTTGATTATTTTCAAGTGCTTGTATTCTTTTTGCATAGCATCCCTCCATTTTTCATCCTTTACGGCCTCAACAAAAGAAGTAGGTTCAACCCTTGCAGTAATAGCTGCCAAGAAAGCACGATGTCGACAAGAAAAATTGTTACAGTTCACATAGTTATCTATGGGGTAAGGACTACCTGCAGAATGTGATTGGCCGAGTGAGCTTGCAAAGGGACGCAGAGAGGGACTCAAGTGCTGTGTGGTGTGAAGCACATAGTCTCTTAACCTTGTGGACTGTTGTTTCAATTGATGCCCACACCCCAAATGGGATTCAGAGTGCTGCTGTTGCACAACATTGCCACCCCTTGACGTCAGGACTGTCTTTGCTTACATTTTCTGTGGTGGCATCACAAGAATGCATGGATTCACCAGCATTTGCATTCGGGTCTACGCGGGTTCCTTCTTCTGCACGGACTCCTTCTTCAGCGAGTTCGCCTCGCTAGTCAATCTCCATCTCGCCATTTGCTTGTCCAGGTGAATAAGTGGACGGCACCAACACCTCATCTGTCCCACCTATTCCACAATGAAATTGGCCTTGTGCTTTGTTTGGCTGTTCATCCTCTTTGCGTGCATAAGAAAATTCATCCTCTAAAAAGGTAACATCTCTGGATGCAAAGAATGTGCTGGACTCTAAATCATACAAGCTCCATCCTTTCTTTCCAAAAGGATACCCAACAAAAACACACCGTCTGCTTCGACTGACAAATTTATCCCCTCCATGTCCATGATTGTGCGCATAAGCCAAGCAACCAAAAACTCGCACATTATCATAAGAAGGACGTCGCCCAAATAAAACTTCATAGGGAGTCTTTCCCTTCAACAGAATGGACGGTGTCCGATTGATCAAATAACATGCGGTCAATACACATTCCCCCCAAAAATGAATAGGCATGCTAGCTTGAAAGCGCAATGCTCAGGCAACATTGAGTATGTGGCGGTGTTTGCGTTCAACCCTCCCGTTTTGTTGAGAGGTCCCGACACAAGTGGTTTGATGAATAATACCATGCTGAGCAAAATAACTAGCCAAACAGACAAACTCAGTCCCATTATCAGTACGAACCACTTTGATAGATTTGTTAAATTGCCTTTCAACCATAGCAAAAAAATTTCGAAGAACTCATCCCACTTCCGTCTTATCAATCAGAAGATAAATCCAAACACCTCTAGAAAAATCATCTACTATTGTCAAGAAATAATGAGCACCACAAGAAGCTGTAGTTCTATAAGGACCCCATAAATCACAATGAATTAACTAAAAAATAGCGGATGCTCTATTATTGCTAGAAACAAACTCTTCTCGACATTGTTTAGCTCGGAAGCATATATCACAACCCTTAATACTGTCATCCTTATTATTTTTAGTACTAACAAAAGGCAGCAACTTAACAATTTTATGAGAAGGATGCCCTCACCTTTGATGCCAAATATCACACGTCCTGATCTCTGTAGTCTTCATTGCTCTTGCTGATGCAATGCTCCGGAAATAATAGAGTCCCTCTCGCTGTTCACCCGCTCCAATCAACATTCTCGTAGTTCGGTCCTGTATCACACATAATTTATTAGTGAACTAAACAACACAATTCAACTCCTCAATCAATCGCGACACAGAAATTAAATTGCAATTCAAACTAGGCACATATAAAACATTAGTCAGTTTCAGATGGTCGTCCAGCGCACTGTGCCTTCTTTCTCTGCTATTGTCGCTTTCCCATCTGGCAGCCCGACAGAGCATGGAATGACGTTCTTTATGTCTCTCATAGACTCGAGGCTTCCTGTCATATGATGAGAAGCCCTGTGTCTATTATCCATTCTGACAATTTTCACTTTCTACTTAGTTGTTGACTCCCCTCTTTTTGTGTGTTCAAAAGGTTGAGTAACATGTTCCACTGCTCACTACTTAGTCCATTTAACCCAGTCTTGTCTGCATCGATTGATTCTCCTTGAGATGCATTGCCTTGCGCAGAGACTTTGGCTGTATTGGCCCTAACTTGGCCACCACGACTTTTTCCTCCTGCCCCTGCTCCTTGTTTCTGTTCACCCTGTTCTTTTCCTTTGTTTTCAGCCATACCGACTACTGTGTCTGAAAACCCACAATTGGCGGTAGAATCGCCACAAAAGACAAAGAACCGATTTCTGGATCTCCCTAAAACCTGCCGCAGAACTTCGACTCGCCAGAAAAAAATCAGAATGTTCTGATTGAGAATGAATCCCTGAGTTCTCTGTTACTCGTACAAGAAGAACCGTCCAAAGAAAAAAAAACTGAAGGCGAAGATCGGAGAGAGACAATACACCCCCCCCTCTCTTCTCTTAGCATGCTCCAAGCTTCTAAAAACCCTACTCTTTGTTTTCGAATTAATTCTCAAGCAAAGTCATGGCCGGGGGTCAATAACGGAACCACAGAGGAGCCATCGTTGCCAGAKATTTCTGATATTCCTGCTGTGGAAGAGAAATCAGACAAAATTGCGACTAACGTCGAAGCAGAAGCGGACAAAATTGAGGACGACGAAGATGAAGTGGATGAAGACGCTGAAGAAGGGGAAGATCGGAAGTTTTGTAGAAGGGAGAATGAGTTCTTGAAACACAGTGCCAAATTGTATCTGGTGTGCAAGGCTTGTCCTTTGCCGGCGCCGAACAATCGTCGTTGCCACCGCTGATCACTGGTCTGTTTTACAAGTGTCGCCGCTGTTCAACGAAGGAGACGATGAATAGTGGTGGTGAACAATTCAGAAATCACAGGCGCAGACGACCCTGACGAAACAAGGAAGAGTGTCGCCGCTGATTATTGGTCCTTTGCCGGCGCCGAACAATCGTTGCTGCCGCCGCTGATCTCTAGAGGTCTTGGAACACAGACCGCTGATCTCCAGAAACAAGGAGTGCTGCGATTGTTCAACGAAGGAGACGATGAACAGTGATGGTGAACAGTTTAGAAACCATGGGTGCAGGCGGCCTCGACGAAACAAGAAAGAGTGTCGCTATTGATCACTTGTCCTTTGTTGGTGCCGAACAATCGTTGCTGCCACCGCTGATCTCCAGAGGTCTTGGAACACATACCTCTTGCTCCTGTTTCGTGACTCTGATACCATGAAAGACGACATAGCTTTTCTGGTTTATGCTTTTTTTGTGTATTTCATTCATTGAGAATTCAGAGATATATATATACTGCCATTGAATCTCCTAAGTTTACAGGAATTCAAGTTCAAACCTATCTTTCCTATCTCAAATATACAAGATAAGGATTAGAAGATATATACAAAGAAAACGGAGACTCCTACTCCTAATTCAATCCTAACACAGCGGAGTCTCCTAATCCAATCCTAACCCCTCCCTTTTATCTACCATAACAAGGTGTTGAATATGAATCCATATGTTCATAACTAAGAGCTCCATCAGAAGGGTATACGAGGGAAGATCGAAGAGTCGGGATCCACATCCACTGGTACAATAATACGGTACTATTTTTGGAGAAAGGACTTTGATCGAAGAAGGAAAGGATGCCAGCGAAACACAAACTCCGGTCAGGAATGAGGGATCTATTTTCACGGCCCTTCAGGAAGAAGGGTTACATCCCTCTGTCGACATACCTCCGAACCAACAAGATTGGGGACTACGTCGATATCAAGGTTAATGGCGCAGTTCACAAGGGCATGCCTCACAATGTTTTATCACAGTCGCACTGGTAGGGGCTGGGACGCTACCAAGTGCACCATCGGTGTCGAAGTCAATAAACAGATTGGAAAYAGGATTATTAGGAAGATGGTCCATGTGCGAGTGGAGCATGTGCAACTATCAAGGTGTAGGCAAGAGTTCAAACTGAGAAGGATCTACAATGATGAGAAGAATTTCACCAGATTCTCATCTTAACCAATGCACTTTCATCACAAGGTGGAGGGGTCCGTGGGAAGATCCACTGGTGGTGTCGCTTGTGTCGGAGATGGATAGGTGATCTCCGGTTCCCGCTTCTTCAACCTTCCTCTTCCCTTGTCTTTTACATCTCTCACTCTCAAACCTCTCAAAACATCCAAATGCAACTGTTGCAAAGGAACCTGGATATCTTCTTCTTTAACTGCTGCGATCTACATATCCTCACCTATCACTCGAACCCTAAAGTAATCGTCGTCGTTAATCTTCGAGGGAAGATCCATGTGAGTCAAGAAGAAACTGAGATGCTGGCAATGGTGCCGAATAGTGGAAATGGGTTCAACCGCTTGACGTTAGCAGTTTTTATGTCAGAGCTGGTGGTGTGCTGGTGCTGGAGCTATTGCTGCACCTCCAACGGTAAAGGCAAAAAAGAGAAAGTTGAAGACAGGAACAGGGGAAGTGATGAGGGCGGGTTGGGTTTTAAAAGAATTATATGTTATGTGGTGTCACGTGCATACAGATTTTGATGGAATTGATGAGGGCGGATTTGGTCCTCCAATGACATCATGACACATAGCATCTTGGAATAACTAGTTGACACATAGACACCACCTAAGCAATGACTTGGAGTCCTAGATCATGGTTTCTCTTCTTCTAGACCTGGCGACCTCGACCACAACTCAGGTTGGCTAGAAGCACCTCATCCAGAGCCGATCTACAGCACCTCATCACTAGCCGAAGTGACCTCGATGCAAGGAGCAACCTCCCTCGAGGGCGTGCCGGCCTGACTGAGGTCTAGGTGGCGACCTGCGAGACGTGCTCACTAACAAATTCGGCATGCATATTCTGACACTCCCACGATTCTTGGAAGTTGGCCCACGTACCGAATGTTCCGGAGGGTGGTCAACGTGCATGATGTTTACCTCCAAGGATTTCAGACCGGTTAGGCACGATCTCTCGAGAATCTCGAATGCAGTGCGTGAGGCTCACACTGAACAATGCCTATATAAAAGCACCAACCCCAAAGACCCAGGGAGGAGAGAAAAAAGAGAGGTACACGTGATTACTCTACTCACTAGCACTCAAGCTCTCAAGCATTCAGCTCGCATTCACAGCATATGTATTGACTTAACCATCGAAGCGACCTCGCCGGGTTAGCCACCCCGGGTTCTCTGATCCACTGTTTTGCATATTAATCTAGCTCGCCGCCCAATTGGAGTTCGGATCGCCATCCAGCTAGGAGTATCCAGATCGTGCACCATCAATTGGCATCGTTTGTGGGAAACACCACAAGAAGCTAAGTTCTCACCTTCTAAAAG
Source organism: Nelumbo nucifera (assembly GCF_000365185.1). The sequence continues at coordinate 2,076,127 of NW_010729132.1, read as the reverse complement.
GCTAAGTCCTCTTCTTCCAAAAAGCTAAGATCTCACCTTTTAGAAACAAAAGTTTTCACTTTTTAATTTTCATTTTTTATGAACTCAAAGGAACTTTTGAGCAGCATAAACACCTAGAACGAATACTGATTATTGGGAGACAAAAACACCTATGATGAACCTAGAGAACTCCCATGTGACAAGCAGACAAGTTCAGGCCAAACTCAGCATCCCTAGTGCCCTAGATAAATGCACCGTTACTGTATGTGAATGCCCCTCTCCCCGCGGTAGAGCCATCAGTGGTTCCCGCCAGGATTGAAGCGTAGTAGTTCTATGAAATGAAGTATGAATTTCCAGATCTGAGCATGGGAGAAGCCTGGTGTAGACAACAACAGAACATCCTCAACTCATCCTCAATAGCAATCAGCTAGGACGAGGCCTCATCAGCCCTATTTCGCGAGGTCGCCTCTACAAGACGAGCTCTTCGTGGCTTCCACAGGAGTTGGCGGCCAACGGATTGCATGGACGCCCTTGCAGGTCATGCCTTCCAAGGCTCCCATGCGAGCTAGTTACCTAAAGTCAGTAGTGCTACCCCCGTAGGTCGAGCTCTCAGTGGCTTCTTATAGGAGTGGATGACTGGTGTCACTAATGAGGCTAATGTTGTGCAGCTGTGGCCTTGAACTGCTAACTCACACTGACAACAACATTATGCCCTCGCAAGGGGGGCAGAACATGTATGTTGTGGTCTCGCAAGCACTCACCCAAGAAGATAATCCCACGGGATGATGTAGAAGTTGCCATATGAGAAGTTACTACAAAATGACCACCCGCTTAGGCGGAAAGGTCAGGTCACACGTCAGCTAAATAAGGGTAAGGAGAGTGGACCGTGAGTCGCTCTCAGAGCCCAAGAGATAAGGTGCCGAGCTGATAAAAGACCTCAACACCACATTGAGACCCAGTCGCCTCTTCGGTATGGGCAAATAAAAAAATAGCTTATGCGCAGTTAGGACGAGCACATACTCTACAAGGTCTTTTCACTTCGGCGTACATTGAGATCGGGTTATTCCTATTAGAGCCTAGCTCGTTAGCCCAACACTTTGTTAGTAATCCACACTTATCCACGTCAGCTTGGGCATATACCTAGTCGCCTCTTTGGCATGGGCAAAATAAAAAAGCAGTTCATGTTTAGCCTCATCGATGTGCATACAATTTGGCCACTCGGGGTAATCCACACTTAGAAAACTTTTATGAAATGGAGTGGAGGACAAAATGCAACACCTATTCGGCATACCAGTTGGGCACCATGACAAACRCAAACTTGGTTAATCTCTTCACAGTAGACCTCTACCTCGGTTTTAGGCTCTGGGTCGAACTCTTTGGCTACTCTTTTGAGAACCAATTCGAGTGACACTACGTCAAAGTCTACCTAGGTGGAGCGACCTAATAAAGCAGTCACATAGTTAGAACCCCCCTTTGAGGACAACATGGTAAGCTTCACTCTCGAGGTAATGGTCAGATTGCAGAACCCCTTGACGGTTACATCCCTAATAAGGTAGATGTCCTCGGGGTACCTGCTTCACCTTTCCTCGAGAGGATGAGTTTGCTCTCGTGCCCCGAGAATCAAGATAGTGAGGTCCTGCTAAGGTAGCAAACACTCAAACTATTCCGATCTGAGAAGTAAATTAGACCAATGCTCACGACTACGAACTGATTGAATCAGTCATCTTAGGCCAAAAGGAGCAATTTCCTCCCTTCGCCGAGCTACTCTCAGCTCGGGAGTGGGGGGCAATTGATGAGGGCGGATTTGGCTCTCCAATGACATCATGACACATTGCATCTTGGAACAACTAATTGACACATAGACACCACCTAAGTAATGACTTGGAGTCCCAGATCGTGGTTTCTCTTCGCCTAGAGAAACCATTAACTTAGAAACTGGACACCAAACTTGGAAACTTAGAGCTGATTCATTCGGATTGGACGGTCAAATCATAAATTTAGAAACTGGACACCAAAGCAGTTCGGTCTTTGAATCAATTTTTAAAACCTTAGAAAAAAGCTGGAACTCTTCAAAGATAATTTTTTATAAACTTTTAAAAGATGAGATTGAAGATGTGGTTTTGGCATCCACCGAGAAAAGAACTTCAACCCAAGCCTAATGGATCTTTTGTAGGAATGGCAACGGGGCGGGGACGGGGAGCCTCTCCCCATCCCCATCCCCGCGAAAATCTCCATCCCCGTCCCTGCTAACGGGGACAAGGTTATCCCCATCCACATCCCCACGGGGATCCCCTTTCCTCGTAATTTTTTATAATGCTAAAAATTTTGTTTTTGTTTTTTTATTTTATTTAAAAAATAAAAAAATAATAATTAAAATTTACAATCTATTAAAAAAGATTCAAACATATTCAACCATATTTTTAAAACATTAATTTATAGACATATGTTTACATATATAACGTATACATACATATATACATATATATTAGTGGGGATCCCATGGGCAGGGATCGGGGTCCCTGCGGGGCGGGGAGTGCTCTCCCCGTCCCCACTAATGGGGATGAAAATTTCCCCATCCCCGTCCCTATGGGGGGAAAATCATCCCCATCCCCACCCCATTTGGGGCGGATCCCCACAGGGATCAGGGAAATGGGAAAAATTGCCATCCCTAATCTTTTGCAGGGATTGGACGTCAGAAAATTCAGGGCTGACCTGAACTTGGGTTGGCCTTGGATTAAGGCCTTGGGTAGTTTGCGCTCGGTCCAATCCAAGTCCACCCAAACAAGTACAGATATATCTATATAAAAATGTCATTTCTAATTATATATACATAAATATTAGGGGCGAGCAAGAAAAACCGAATTGATCGAAACTGAACTGAAAATCCAGTTAACTGAACCAACCGTAGTTCGATATTTAAAAAAAAACTGATGGCATTGATTTGGTTTCGGTTAACCGAAATAGAAAACCAGTGGTTAACTAAACCGACCACTATACATATATTTATATATATTTTATGTATATTATATATATTTTATATTTTCTATACATTATGAATTAATAAATATGGGTTATATATTTATAGTATATAATATATTATTTATTATTTAAAATATAATATTTTATATATATTTCTAGTGTTTTATTATATATATTTACATATTTTTTATAATATATATTGTAAATAATAAAAAACTAATGAATCGATGAACCGAACTGATCAACCGGTTAACCGATCAGATCCGATTTGGTTTCAATGGAAAACTGGTAACCTTGGTTCGGTTTTAAAAATAAGCCCACTGAATTGAACCATGAGCACCCTGAATAAACATACACATATATGTACATATGTATCAAACATGCACATATGCATTTGTTAATGAAATTTATCAACATTTTTAATCCATTCTACTCCTAAGTTGGACTCTATTGCGGGCTTTAAAGCCCTATAAAAGATGGTTGTACAAAAAAAATTATAGATTTCAAAGACCCTACAAAAATATATTCTAATAATAGCAGTGGACTGTGACACTTGTACAGATTCTCTAATACAAAGCCAAAGGATGTGATTATGACCCAAGGAAACCGGGTTCAGTCAGTGCAAAGTCCGTTCGAACAGACATCATAGCCTTGCATTGGGAATATCTCTCCATGAAATAAAGTACAGAAGTACGGAGGTATTCCCAATGCAAGGCTGTAAAGTCTGTTCAAAAAATGTTAAAATGGGCCTTGCACTGATTGAAGACGATCTCTGACCCAAGGAGGCAGCCGGCCAGAGAGGTTTTTCTCATAACATGTGCTGTACCTTTGTTAAACTAGAAGCCCATATTTATAAGGGTTAAGTACACTGCAACCCAATACAGAAATCTGAATTACAACCCCCATACTCTACTACTCGCCCCCCCCCCCCTAAACCACATCCTGCCCGTGAATTTGGCATCAATTCACGGCCAGGATTCATCCCCTGTATGGTGGGGTTAGAAAATTCTGACCTGGACTGATCAGTCATTCTCCCTATTTGTAATGGGACTTCCAGCACTCAATTGTACTAAAATTTACTGTTAGAAGGGAGAGCCCTTCTTATCCGAGATTATACCAASCTCCTAGACTTGTTCAGCCTCTTGGATCAAGGGACAAGTGTCCCACAAGGTAAGATTAGTTGCTCGGATTTTTTCAACTACCTTGCCAAATTTTGATCACACCAAGCAAATAACTTGCTGACATGGTATTAGTTTGATTAACTGTTAATAGGCCTAGGATGGGAGACGAGTCAAAGATATTTACCCATTGGTGTAGGCTATTGCCATCGGCTGTAAGATTTATCCATACACGAAGGTTATTCTGAATTGAGGGCATCTGGCCACTCAGATCAATAGGATTTCCTCAAACCTGATCAATTTACGTAGTCCCAGCCCAACCCAACCTAAGTTGTGTTGAGMTAAGCTCCATTTGGGCCTGGCCTGAGACCAATCTTAGCTTCTTAGGGTTGGGCCTGGGTTCACCCTCAACCCAACCCAAAGCTCCCAAGTAGAACCCCTAYTGCTAGGGATTAGTGGTTTCTTGCAAATTTACTATAATACCCCTTCATTTAAGTCATGCCATAAATCAAATTTGTGTGATGATGAAATCTTTGCATGCACTATCAGTCCATTTGAGATTTGGGGGTTCATCTCTTCATCTAAAAATGAGCTTTGGGACCTTAACGTTGAAGGAAAAAACAAAAAATATTTTTTGTTTTTTTTTTACTTATTTTCTTTTTTCAATGATCATTAAGGTTCAGTTTGGAAGGGGTACAAATACAAATATGTATACTGTAAATACATACAAAATAATATAAAATATAAGATTTTGCACTCTAGAAATTTACATTTGTACTCTTCCCAAACTGAGCCTAAACAAAAGATCATGATTAATTTGATCATTGAAAATAAGTAATGCCCTAATTCTGTTAATGGTCTATCTCAAAAGGAGTATTTCTCATCTCTCCATTTACAAACCTTGCAGGAAGATGTCAAGATCATGAGTGAAATAGGTCTTGAAGGCTATAGGTTCTCCATATCTTGGTCAAGACTCCTCCCAAGTATGTATCCGGCCTCAAGCCCTCACTTCGATGGAAATATTTTGTCTGTTGGCGTAGAGAATATTCTTGGAAATGTCACGTTATCATGAGAGTAGGGTAAAATAATAATTGCTCTATTTACTATCGACAAATAACATAGACATGGGTGTGAATCAGTGAACATGTCCAATCTAAAAACACGAAATGTCCAATCCAAAAATCGGCTTCGGTCACTGCAAGGCCTATAATGCTTTATTTCATTAAAAATATCTCCATACTTCTATACTTTATTTCATGGGAAGATATTCCCAATACAAGAATATAATAACTGTTGAAACGGGTTCTGCATTGACTGAATCCAATTTCCAAAAATAATCTCAACAGCCTATAATGTTGGCTCCCAACAGCCAAAGTTAGCCCCACTTCAATAATTTCATATTAGTACGTATAAGCTTATATTGTTTGATATATGACACAAAGTATTGTGTTTGACGGTGGTAGATGGAAGAGGAGCAGTTAATCCAAAAGGCCTCGAGTATTACAACAATCTGATTAATGAACTGATTGCCCATGGTAAGGCTAATATAGGATTGACTCGCCAATCCAATTACTTGATGATAGGCTCTTGGTCAGACGGTATATATAACAATATTTCTCTCTTTAACTTCTTTCATGTTGACCAAATAGGGATTGAACCACACGCTACCCTCTTCCATTTGGATCTTCCCCAAATACTAGAGGATGAATATGGAGGATGGTTGAGCCCCAATATTGTGTTAGTTCCTTGTGATACTTGTTTTTTAACATTGGATTAGGACTTAGGGTTTAGGGTTTGTTTGTGTATATAAGAGTATTTGATTTAATTTTAAAACAGGGATGACTTCACAGCCTATGCAGATGTTTGCTTTAGAGAATTTGGTGACAGGGTCTCCTACTGGACCACCATCAATGAGCCCAATGTCATGGCTATTGCATCCTATGACACCGGACAATTCCCTCCCCGGCGGTGCTCGTTTCCGGGTGGTGTCTTCAACTGCTCAGCTGGAAACTCCTCTGTGGAGCCCTACACTGCAGTGCATTACATTTTGTTAGCCCATGCATCAGCTGTTGCATTGTACCGACAAAAATACCAAGTGAGTGCCTTCTTAATTACCTCTGAATCTTGATGAAAGGAATGACAAACCAATAGGGATGCAAACTATGAACAGTAGACCCGATTCGATTGGATCTCACAAATATTGATTTGAAGGATGTTGGATATTTGAATTTGATCTGCTTCAATTTAATTTTTTAAAAAATTAATAAATTATTAAACAAAAAATAAAATATAACGATTTAAATAAAAAAAATAAAAATAAACAAATATCTTTTCAACTATTTTAATCATATATACATGTTTTTTATAAAAGATAATATAACAAATTTACAAAAGTACAATATATATGTGTATATGTTATATTTATATAAATAAATAAATAAATATGTGTATATCTCTGTTCGAATCCTCTCAGATTGGATAAAAGAGTGATCCAAATTCGATTCAATTTTTGATGAGGTCCTATTATCTGATTCAATCTGAAGATCCAAAATGGAGCTACCTAAATCCAACAAAATAAGATAGGACTTCATATCGATCGAAACCAAGGAACTAAGCACTGGTTGTATTTTGCAGGCCAAGCAAAATGGTTGGATAGGCTTAAACGTGTATGCCTTCTGGTGTAGTCCTATGACAAACTCCCCTGCAGACGTTGTAGCGTCGCAAAGAGCCATTGATTTCTTCAACGGTTGGTAAGTTAATAGAAACAATAGTACTTGTTCTCTTCATGCATCAAACTAGCTTACATCCTGAGAATTGAAGCAGCTCGTTTGGGTTGATCAAGCATGAAACTGCATGCAGGGTTGTCAATCCTCTGGTGTTCGGAGACTACCCTGTGATCATGAAGAAGAGAGTTGGGACAAGGCTCCCATCCTTCACTAAACGCCAATCTCAACTTGTAAAAGGGTCATCAGATTTTATCGGTTTGAATCACTACTTCACATTTTACATTCAAGATGACTCCAACAAATCGACCATAAGACCTCCAGATTTCAATCTAGACATGGCTGTAAAGTTTTCAGGTTCCATTCTCGACGCTTTTGATCAGTAATATTCTAGAGCATATATCTAGATGATGTTTGTGGAAACAACAAATCTTTTAACTCTCCTCAACAATTAATGAATTGCAGTGAATAAAGATAGCACACCCTCGGGTGGGTTCTCACCAGATTCTCCGACCTTCAACCCAGATGGCTTGCAGGAATTGCTTCAATATTTCAAGAACTATTATGGCAACCCTCCCGTTTATGTTCAAGAAAATGGTAAATATGCCTTCATCACAATGTTTTAAAAAATGACCCAAAATTGGAATCATTTTAATTAGCCATCAGTTTTTGGGTCAAAGGTTCAACTGTTAGGTTTGAACAGACGACCCAATCTGGCAAAAAATTAAAAACAATAATTGAAATGAAAAATAGTTAAAACTGTCGAATAGGTCAACAATTCGATCACCCAAGTCAATAGGTCATTGACCAATTCAATGGTTTTTGGTCAAGTATCAAGTTTAGGGTAAAATGAGACAAATTGCCTGGACAATTCCTTGGCCAAACGGTTTAACCGTCCGGATCAACTGCRGTTCAGCATTGCTTCATATATGCCTAGGGAAACATCCCATGACTCTCATCACATTAACACAATCACCAATCAATCAATCTCTCTCTGCAACACACTATATATCCACCAAGAACTTTTCTTAATTGTCATCTCATCTGTGATCAGGTTATGGTGCGCCAAGAAACGAGACGCTTAACGACACAGCCAGGATAGATTACATGAATGGATTCATGGAAAGCATRYTTAATGCCATAAGGTGGAACTCTGATGGGTTATTTGAGCATCATCTCAGAATATGGGGTTGCTTTCTCTTGGAAGGATTCTAACTTTGTTTATGGTTTTAATTTGTAGGAATGGATCAAACACCAAAGGGTACTTTGTTTGGTCGTTCTTAGATGTGTTTGAGGTTCTTAGTGGGTATCAGACACGTTATGGGCTTGTTCATGTGGACTTCCATAACGAGTTTAGGAGACAACCCAAATTRTCAGCACAGTGGTACTCCAATTTCCTCAAGAACAAAAGCATCAAGACATGGAGGATGAGGGCCAAATCCTATTCATCTGCAGAGTAGTTCATCATTTTTCTCGGCGTATGGTTCATGTAACTAAGAGTCCAAGAATAGGGCATCATCTGAAACCACGTCATACAGTTTGTTAATTAATATGGAAAGAAGTTAATAAACTATTTTCAGGGAATTATCTCTGAAACCTCCTTTACTAAGCCAAAATCATAATTTTCTCTAATTTTCCTTTAAATTATTTAATGAAATTTAATTATTAGCAAAATGGAATTTGATTATCATATATGTAGGGTGCAAGTTGGGCCAGGTTAGATTGGGTTGAGCCCAACCCTAAGTTCTACACCCCCAACTCTAATCCTATCCCAATCCGACCTTCAACCCGATCTACCCAACCCAATCCAAAGTCAACTTCAGGTTCCAACAACGAAAAAAAAAAACTTCGGGTTGGGTTGGGTTGGACTCGGATTGGGCCCAACCCAACCTATTTCCCATCCCTTAAAATCTCATAAAACCATTTAATCTCAAATCTTAACTTAGTTTTCACTATGTATATTAATCCTATGTTTTTATTTGTATTTGTTTCTTGATGTTTTTATTGGTTCTTTTAGTACAAAATTCAGAAAAATAAGTGCTTGAAATGACTATAGTTTATTATAACTTATGATAGATCTTTTGTGCACGGCAAACATTAGAGAGGAGATGAAGAATAAAATACTCAAAAAACATAAAATATGTTATTAAGGTTTAGTTTTTTCATTTGGGATCAAGTGAAGTGATTATCTTAAAAGAAAGGCATGATAGTATGTAGTGAGGGCTATCCAACTATCATACATCTAAATAAATCAATGTATAATATAATGTATATAACATATATTTATATATGACATATATTATAGAGTCGGTTTAGGGTTGTCTAAGGGGTAAACCCTAACCCAACCCGAAATGAAGTCAGGTTCATGAATTTCAACCCTAACCCTAACCTGAGCATCAACCTGGCCCATCGGGTTGGGTTAGGGCCAACCCGTCCCAAGTTGCAGCCTTATCTTATATGTGTATTCTAATGCCAATCTCAATAATTTGAATTTCATTAAAACTCCGCTTAGTGCTGAATAAGGTAATTCTATGATACAAATCCTGAATTCATGATATACAATAAAGTGGAATGATCTGAATATGCATAGGTACATAAGGGAAATTCATCTCAAATATCAATTATTTACRTCAATAGCATTAAATTCAAGTGTCAAATCTATATTATTATCTATATCTATACTATTATTATCAAAAGTGTGAAACTTTTGTTTGATTAAAGTATCTCAATTTTTTAATTTGATCCCTCTCTAATTGTGTGGACAGAAATATAATTTCAATAACTATTTTTTCCTCATTCTTATCTCTCTCATCAAATTTTATATTTAAGGTATTAACTCTCATTAACATTTATTGAATCATGTTCTTGACTAGAATACCCTTATTTTTGAATTTGATCCCTCTCTAATTGTGAGGGCACATAATGTAATTTAAGCTATTACATTTTTCGGTTTTTTCATTCAATTCCCACCTATTAAGTCTTGTATTAAAGGTATTAACTCCCATTGGTTCATTCACAAAGAATAATTGCATTTACTAATGACAGAAATAAAATTCAAATTTAAATCCAATCCAAAACAGAATTGTTTTCTTGTTTGTGGCGAGTCAACAATTCAATTTTTTGAGTTAAAATGTGTCAACCCTTTATGTCATAGTTAAATAATAATAAAAATTAAAAAGATGAAAACATAGAAGTAAAACAAATATAAAAAGTTTATAGAGAACAATTGGACACATCTCTATTATTGTATATTGATCACCATATTAAACAAAAATAAGTGTAACAAATACCAATAATTTTTGCTGACATAGAAATATAACAAAATATAGAAAATTTTGAAAGCATATTATTTATTATCATCATCATAAAAAATTGGCACGTGCAAAACATGTTCACACTCACTAGTTACTATAAAACATTATATCATTTTTGACTTATTCATTGATTAAGAAACATATTTGATGGCCTAGATCTTTTTAAATTCTTAACATTTTGTGATTGGTTTTGTCCAATTAAGCATAGCAAACAATCCCATAGATGATATAGTCACTTGACGTCTCTCCTGTATGGCCAACATGCCTCAAGTATGTCTTGCTCTTCCCCATCCCTTACTCAGGTTGTTGGTAAAGTCTATGGTTGCTTCTAGCCGAGAGGAGACTTGGGATTGAGTTCCACTTGGTTTGGGTGGTCTAGGAGTTTAGGGGAGGGTCCACCCCTATTGTGTGTTTTGTAGCCAAGTAATGGGCCTTTTGTTTCTTTTGGATTTTTTGAAAAGTGTTTTTTTTTTCCTGGGTAAATTAGAAAGACTTCTTGAATTTTTTTGATTTTTTTTTCCTGGGTAAATTTGAAAAGTGTTTTTTTTCTTTTGGATTTTTTTTGACATTTACCCGGCCCTTGAACTTTCATTTGCAATAAAGACTTCTTGAATTTTTACTTTGTGACAAATACCCCTGTTCATTAGAGTTCCATGAGTTAACTTTGAAAAAAATTCTCGTGCATTCAGATGTTTAAAATTTTTTAAATTTACAAACAACCCTTTTCTTATTTATTTGAATGGTTTATGATTCAATTAGCTTTCTAAATATAATGTTGACAGCCTCTTAATTGTTTTAATAGATCTTTATAAATTTGTAGGTGTAGAAGTTTCATTTGATAGATAAAAATTTTAGGTTCCATTTGATTTTTTTTTTTTGTTTGTTTATTGAAAAAGTGAGTGAATAATTTGACGGAGATTGATATTCAATTGAAGTTCGTATCAATTGTTTTTGCTGGATTTTTGAATTATGACGAACTCCAAACCGTAATTATTGTCACAATATCATAAAAATAACTTCGGTTTCTAAGAATTTTAGAAGATAAACTTATTTAAAGTTCATTTTCTCCCTATATTGTAATATTCTTCTAATAATTTTCTCCATATATCCACAGAAATGGGTGGGCGAGGAATGTAAAACAAGAAAAGTTAGGTGGGTATTTTGATAATTTAATGCATTTCATTTGGATCACCTATTTATTGCAAAGCGGAAGCTCAGGGGTAATATCATAAATGAACCTTTGTAATTTACCTTTTTCTTTTTTTATAATATTACTGATTACACCACCACGTGTACCTATTACGAGACCGGATACGGGAGATGTTCCCATTGCATGGTAGGATGTGCGTGTGAGCGCCCTGTGTGAGGAGAAGATCCCATCTCACCTATTACACCACCACGTGTATGTGTTATCGTAGATATTGAGATTTACAGCGCATAATCTCTCAATGACTTAACAAGCACATCCTACCGTACATTGGGAGCATCTCCCGTATATAATTGTATACAAGGGAAAATAAAGAGTGTGCATGCATTCTTCATTTATTCCACCGTTGCATGCATTCTTTATAAGCCCAAAGTACAGTTGGGTGGGTGTCAGATCGGAATTAATGTCAATTTCATGATAGAATGGGGTTTTTGACATTGTAAATATTTATAGGTGTACAGTGGAATTCAGAATCTACCTGTATCAGTAGGAGGTTTGGGCCAAGAGAGACCCAAATTTAGCCGAGATGACTTCCCCTCCGACTTTGTTTTCGGTGCCGGAACTTCAGCTTATCAGGTCTGTAATTAACCATTTCTGGCGTCAAAGAAACAAAAAGAAATTAAAGAAAAGAAAAATTTTGAAGAAAAGGCTCTGGTTTTCATAATCGATGAGTGGGTTGATGAGTCTGCAGGCTGAAGGTGCGGTAGCAGAAGACGGAAGATCACCCTCTGTGTGGGATATCTTCACTCACCAAGGTAATTAAATTCGTCTTTTTCTTCCATTTATTATCTACAGATTTTCAACGTAACATTTATGATGATTAACTTCGAACTACTCGATCTCGATCCATCATGGTTTTGATTACCGACATTTCAGGAAAAATGCCGGACAAAAGCACGGGAGATGAAGCAGCAAATGAGTACCACAAATACAAGGTAACCCTTGATTTTTCTCCTCATACTGTTCAGATTAAACAGCCGTCGTCGTCGTTTATGAGATAGATCGAGCTTCTTATAATAGAAACATTAATTGAATAACTTTAAACAGTCGATATTTATTAGCTTCTTTTGTTTAGATATGAACTAGACTAAACTCCTTCGCCATTGTTAAAGTTAAAATGAACCAGATTGCTTCTTCGCCAGCCTCCACATCCTCTGCTCCCATTGACTGACCACCTTCCTAATTAATTCCGTGATTCTTGACGTCATCTACTTTTTTTTTTTAACAATCAAGAGGAGAAAAGTAGGTTGAGAGAGAGAGATGGGAAGCTGCATTTCATCGAGAAGCATTCAAATAGTTCAGATTTTGTGGGAAAAAATTTGGAAGGAAGATGACCAAAATTACAGTTTAATTTCATGAATTAATTGGGGAATTCGTGGCGAGTAGTTTCGGCCCTCCAAAGCCGGGCGGCCCACAAAACTGATGGAAGCACAACACTATTAATTTCAGAAACAATAATAATGTTTGAGTTGGTGGAAGCAGACAAGCAGTGGTTTGCCTTTCACAAATGTCAAAAGTACGGAAATTTTAACCATTCGTCACAATCTAAGGGAGGGAGGTTTAAGTAATTTTCTTCTTTGGGTCAACTGGGGATTTTCTCCATGCTATCTTCTTACGAGGGGTACGGATTTTTTTGGAGAAAGACGGTTTAGCCCAAGTCAGAATTTTTATGCCCAAAGTGCAGTTGCCGTGGTTTGAATTTGATGTCAATTCATGAGTGGGCATGAGTGTATGAAACAAAAGTTTTTGATATTTTGAATGTTTATAGTTTTATAGTGGAATTCAGAAATCTGTATTGGGTGTACTTTTCAATTTTTTTTTGATAAAACGGAAAAATGCTACACAAGACAAGAGCAGCACGACCCCACACATATCACCCTTACAAATGGAAATTAAAGCACCAGGCAAATTAAAGTCCAAGAAAATATAGTCATGACAAGAATGAGCTTGGTTAGCAAGTCAGGCGCTTGATTCCCTTCTCTGAAGGCATGCCCATATCTCACTCTAAGCTCAAGAAGGTCTCTAATCCTCGTGCAATCTTGGTTGATGTTCTTGAAATTCCAAGGGGAACTATGGCTCTTCAGACAAGAAATAACAAGCTTYGAATCACCTTCAATGACGACTTCAGAACCTCTAAAGTTGGCAGCTAAGTTGTGAGCCTCCCAAGCTTCTGCAATGTTGACGGTAGCCACACCCAAAGAGTAGCCCTTGTAATCAATAATCTCCCCTGAACCGTTTCTAGCAACTGAACATATACCATTGATAAGCCTTGAAGCATCAAAACTTATCTTGATCTCCCCCTCCTTAGGCTGACACCACCTCACATTTCTCGGATCTTCTCCTTGCCTCCTCGATTTGGCTCCTCACTCAAATCACGATACTCTGTGAATGCATTTAGAGCTCTTTCAATAATCTTCTGGGGGGACTCGACTTATCTAAAAATATTTTATTATTCCTATTCTTCCAAATGAACCACAAGAGAAACGCCCCCTCTCTCCTTCATCTTTGAATTATTCTTACAGTCTTCTTCATGAATTTTAGTCCACCACCCCTTTAAGTCATTAACTAACTCATTGAGGCCCATAATGTTATTATTTACAGCTGACTAGACTTGCGAAGTCACACTACAACCTCTAAATACATGATCAACATCCTCATCTTCTCCACAGAAACAACAACCTCCATTTTAAAACTTCTATTTCTTAAATTAACTTTTGACGGAAGTTTGCCATTTAGAAGTAAGAACAAAAAGACCTTTAATTTAGGTTGGCACTTTAGGTTCCAAGCTAGAGATCTCCAGTTGAAAGCCTCCTCTCTAGTAATCAGCAATTTGCAAATTACCTTGTAAGCTGATCTAATAGTGAAAACACCATTTGGATTGTACCTCCACATTATCTTGTCCTCCTTTTCCCCAGCTGGGGTAAAAAGAGGTTTAATCTTGATCCAGTCATTTGGGATATCACTTCCTTAATTTTTTTCCTCCCTCCAAACTTTCCTCTCATGATCAATGAAATCCCCAACCCTCAAATTATCATCCTTATGATAGGAATCATGATAAGATCCATCAAGAGGTTCTTCCCCCACCCACCTATCATTCCAAAAGTTAATAGCCTCTCTATTACCAATGATCCACCCTAGACCTTTATTAAGAAGCTCCCTTGACTTGAGGATCCCCCTCCAAGCCCACAAGACACTTTTTTTGCACCCAACATTAAGGAAAGATTCCCTCCTTAAGTATTTTCCTAAAGGCTATGGTGAATGAAGTGATAGGAATGATTCTTGTTATGAGTTGGACCCCTATTTATAGGAAGAGATCCTGAGGTCCCGAAAGAAATGAGTCAAAAGTGTCTGATTCACATTAGRGAAGGGAATTTTGGATTCAATGTCAATTATCAGGGAACATTGTTAGGGTTTCACCACGTGTCTTATGAGATATTTCAAGTATGACATTTCCTTTCGTCTGAGGATTCACATAATACACGTGTGTTACTTGCTTTTGCGAGCCTCTTAGACTGACGTGGCACGGGTGAAGTCTCTACTTATCTCACGTCTGCTCTCTAATCCTGAGGCGTCCCATCACGCATGTTATTAGTGACACGCACATTTCTTTTACTCATTTCTAAGCTGCGATGAGTTGTGCGATGGCTTTAAGCTCATTGTAAGTCTGTGCGGGCCTTGAGCTCATCGCAACTCATTTCGGGTCATGAACTCATTGCATGTCTACGCGGGTTCCGAATTCATCRCAGATGTGTGTCAAGTTATGAACTCATTGCAGGCATTTGTGTAATATTGACTTAGCACATTCTATGCTCTTATGGTCCAAGTGACCATCATGTACCTATACATACTTTTTTCCAATTCATCAGATGCAAAGCCTTTCTATCATTCGAATTAGTCCACAAAAATTTGTTCTAGGCTTTGTCAATCTCCTTGATGGTGTTCATAGGCAATTTAAAAGATCTCATTATATACTGAGGCATCATATTGATAGTTGATTTTAACAGAGTTATTCTTCCTGCAAGGGAAAGAGTGTTTCTCTTCCAACTTGCAAGTTTACTGTTAACTCTATCAAGCACATATTTAAAAGAACTTTTTGTAACTCTTGAGTTAATTATGGGAGCTCCAAGATAAAAATTTATATTAGTTTGAATTGGAATTTTCCGAATCCTAGATATATTTTTTTTGGAATCTGTAGGGGTAGTTATTTGAAAAAATAATTGTTGACCTTTTTTTTTTTAATTAGGAGCTTGCCCAAACGCTTTTGCAAAACTTTCCAAAATTTCTTTGATTTTGCAACAGGCCAGAATAATTGGTTCAGCAAAGATCAGACAATCATCAGCAATTTGAAGAATAAGAATTTTGGGACACTCTTTAGTAGCTTTGCATCCAATCTGGTATTCAGGACTTTCAGATATTCCACACAAAACAAATAAGTATGGAGAAAGAGGGTCCCCCTATCTTATCCCCTTAGAAGGATGGATTCTCTAGAGGRAGTTCCATGTATGAAAATCTGGAAAGACACCGTTTTAACACACTCCATGTTCTATTCAATCAATTTCTCATGAAAACCAAATTTCCTAAGGACTTTTTCATTGAAATCCCATTCAAGCCTATCATAGGCTTTTTCTATATCAATTTTACATGTCATAATTCTTTTTTTTTTCCTTTTTATTCTTTTTCACAGAATGAATCATTTCATGGGCAATCAAAATATTATCATTAACTTGCTTATTCTGAAAAAAAATATATACTTTGAAACGGGAAGATCAAGTYCTCTAAAAGCGGTTTAATTTTGTTGACCTTGTAAACTACATTGCATAGGCTTATAGATCTGTAGTTGTTAACGGTTTCTGGATTGTCAGATTTTGGAMTGAGGGCAACAAAGGTTTTGGTAAGAATGGGGCATAACCTCCTAGAATGGAAGAAGGCTCTAACAACCTCACGGAAAGAACATTTAATTATGTCCTAGAAATTCGTGTAGAAAAGCGCATTTAGGCCATCAGGTCCAGGGGCTTTTAAATCCCCAATAGACTGAGACTGAAGGGCATTGGAAATCTCAGAATCTGAGACTTGTCTTATTATATAAGTTTATTTTGGTCCACGGTAACACATTTATCAACGACACCATTAAATTCATCGATGCCATAAGTACCCACAGTATGAAATCCTTTCTCAAAAGCCTCAACAAAATGATTAGTAATGCTAATATGATCTTCCAATCTCTCCCCCAATTCATTCTTAATGAACGTAATTCTGTTTTTGGCCTTTCTCACCGTGGCTGATAAATGAAAAAACTTGCTCTTCCTATCCCCCTAAATTAATCCAGTTCAACCTCGACTTTTGATCATCCATCTGATCGATTTCATCATCTTGTTGGTTGCCACTTTTCATGTCTATTTGCTCCTCTTCCTTATGATTTGTTCATGAACAACCTTTTCCCTTTGTCTTTCTTCATCTCCTGAAAAGAGGATGAGAGGAGGTAGATCCAAATTAAATGGATCTTTTCAGGAGATGAAGAAAGACAAAGGGATTGGGATGCTACTATTGAACCAACTAAAGAAAGACCCACCCAATCCAGGTAGATCCAAATTAAATGGAAAAGAGGACTCTAACAACTTGACAGGTATTTTAGTGGATAATATGTCAAATGTCTAACAACTTGACAGGTATTTTAGTAGCATGACTGGCACTAATAAATCTCATCCCTGGCACCTCTTTTGCCATCCCCACCCTAACCATCTTAGCCTAAGTCCAGTGGTCGGCTCTATTGTTCCAAAACCTTTCCTTTCTTCTATCGGTTGTTCTCGAATCTTCCTAAGGTCATCCTTAGATCTAAGAACTTGGGATCTTCTCTTATTTTGGACAAGAGACCATCCATCCTCAATCTTCTCATTCTTATTCTTTGATCATTCATAGAACTTATGGCCTCTCCAACCACAGTTGATGTAGAGGTCGAAGATGTTTTCGTAGAAGACTCTTATATGACTTTGGATTCCACCTTGGGTGACAGGAATTTCCAGAATGAAAGGGCCTGTAAGATCAACTTTGACACAGACCCTTGGATACAAGGTCTTTGCCAACTTCACAGTATCATCATCCAATTTAATAACAGGACCCAGCTCCTCCAGGATTATCTCTAAGTTATCTCTCTGTTCCAACTTTCAAGAGGGGTAGGGATCTATTACAACAGAACGCTACGTATCAACCTAGTCCCAACTAGCCACTGCAGCCTCACATTGGAAACATCTCCCTTGAGATATTCATGAGAAATTCGCATTGCTCCCCACCGGCGCCCCAAAGCACATCCAAACCGTGTATTGCACTCTATGGGGCGCTGATGTAAACTCTTCATGGGGAGATGCTCCCAATGTATAGCTACAAAGCCTACGATGGTCGGTTGGGGCAATGTTGGCACCGTGTGTTGGTAGCTCATCCAAACTCCATTATGAGATATTCACTTGAAATTCGAGTCAAGATCTTGCCCCTCACAGAGCACGCCTCACGCTAACTTTACAGTATGTTTTGGTTGCATATCGGGAACATCTCTCGTACATGTATTTATTATTCATAGGGAGATGTTTCCAATACAGAGTGGTAATGTGGCTGTGAGGTCGGTGTGAGGCATGCTCTATGAGGAACATATCCCAATTCCTTGAAATTTCCTCTTTTAAGAGAACAATAATACGTGGGTTCCACTTGAAATTATAGGTGGGATCCATCTATTATTTTTCTCTTAAAAGAGGAAATTTCAAGTGAGACCTATCTATATATTTTTTCAACATTTATTAATTTATACATTAAATAGATTTTATTTTATGGGACCCGCTTGTAATTTTTTAGTTTTTTTATTTGAACAATGCCACATCAGCATTTCTTATTATTTTATTTATTATTTAACAGATTTGTTAATGGTGTCACTAACACCGTATGTTTTTGGCTAACGTTGGCCTTAGTTTGAGGTCTAAAATCGCTCTTTAAATTCTTTAGGATCGAAATTGACCTTTTTGCAAAGTTCAGGAGTTGTCAGAGCAAAAAATCGTTAAGAATACTAGTTTTTTTTGTGAAAAAATAAAAATTATTAGTTTAGTTGCAAGGTCATCTAAATTAAGGGGTGCAAATGGATCCAATTTTGATCCAATTCAAATTTGAATCCAATCCAAAAATAGTGGATTCAGATACCCCCTTTCAGAAATTTGAATTGGATCGAATCACAAAATTGGATCCATTTGGAATTCAGATCGAATTCTAATCACCCCCAATCCAATCCAAAAAGACCCAATCTGATCATATATATAATTTATTATTTTGTAAAAAGACAATTTACCCTTTGTAATTTAACACTTTCCGTGATCTGACTTAACGGCCTAGGGGGTCTTTGTCTAACAACTAAAGTTTAGGGGGTCTTTGTCATAAAAAAAAGTACAGGGGGGACTTTGTCACTGATGTGATTCCCACCTCTTTCTATTGTACTCGTATACAACTACTAGTTATTTAAGTGTCAGTCCACAATTAGTTGTTATTCTTTTATTAGGACTTTAGTCTTTTAGTCTTTTATTATGACTTTAATTATTGTCTTTTATTAGGATTTTAATTTTTCCATGTAAGCAGTCTTATCCTTACTTTAGAATTAATATAAATAGAAAGAGGGGGGCGTCAGATTAAGCATCCACTTCTTTTTTGAAATCCTTCCTTCGAAATCTTCTTCTCTTCTCTTCTCTTCCTCCTCTCATTCTCTCCTCTCATCCTCTTAATTTCCTGTTGATTATACACTACATCTTGGGTTGTCAGTAGTCTCATACGACTATATGGTATCAGAGCCAACCTAAGAAATCTTATGATAGTCTGACATGGCTGGCTGCATAAGAATTTCCTAGGGTTGGAAAATTTCCAGCAAAAGGGATCATCGGCTGAGTCTTGGAGATTGTTGGTGAAGCATCAAAGGATGATTAGCAATCAGGAAGAGTCAGAAGGAAGAACCCTCAAGATTAGGGTTCAGACTTATTTTTGAAGGTTGCGGCCATAATTTTGTTGAAGTAAGTCAATCTTTTCTATTAAAAGGATTACCTTTTCTGGTTATTTCGAAGGTTCGACTGAAAGTGTTTTCCTCCTAAACTGTTCTTGATACATTAAAAGACTAAAGTCCATAAAAGACTAAAGTCCTAATAAAAGACTAACAACTAATTTTGTACTAACACTTAAATAACTAATAGTTGTATACGAGTACAATAGAAAGAGGTGGAGACCACATCAGTGGTTTCTACAATAGGTAAGGCTGCAACTAGGGCTGGGTTGGCCCAAACCCAACCCTAACCCAACCCGAAAATGTTGGGTTGGGTTGGGTCGGGTTAATGTTCGAGTTAAGGTTAGGGTTGAAATTCATGAATCCAACATTACTTCGGGTTGGGTTAGGGTTGACCCCTTAGGCAACCCGACCCAACCCGAATCTGACTCTATAGTACATGCCATATATAAATATATGTTACATGTAATATATAACATACATTGATTTGTTTAGATGCATGATATTTGTATAGCCCCCACCACATAGCATCATGTATTTCTTTTAAGATAATCACTTCACTTAATCCTAATCARAAAGACTAAAACCTTAATAACATTAATTTATGTTTTTTGAAAATTTTATTCTTCATCTCTTCTATGTTGTTTGCCGCCCAAGAAAGATCTACCGTAAGTCATAACACTTGTTTTTTTTGAAAATTGTACCAAAAGAACAAAAAAAAAAAAAACGTCAACAAACAAGTACTAATGAAACATAGGATTAATATATTTACTGGAAGTTGAGTTAAGATCTAAAATCAAGAAATTCTATGGGGTTTTAAAGGATGGGAAGAAGGTTGGGTTGGGCCCAACCCGAGCTCAACCCAACCCGAAATTGACTTTGGGTTAGGTTGGGTTGGGTTAGGGTTAGGGTTGGGGGTTTAGAACTTAGGGTTGGGCTAGGGTTGGCCTCAACCCAACCTAACCTGGCCCGACTTGCAGCCCTAATGATAGGTCCAGTCTCTTAGTGATATGTACAGTTACAGATCATATTGGAACCATGTTGCAAACAAAGATAAAATATTAATATGTTGGTTTCGGTTTGGCAATGTATAAAACGACCAAAACTGACCCAACCCAGTCGTAGATATATATTAATATTTTATATTTTAAATTTATAATTTATAATTTTTAATATGGGAGAAAGTGGGAAAATTCCTACATTTCTTAGTTTAAATTAAAATATTTTGTATTGTGAATTTAAATTATTAAAATTAATTTTTTAAATTTAAATCTTTTGAATCGACCAATCAAACCGATAATCTAACCCAAACCAATCAACCCGGCTTAGCCGGTTTTCAATAATGCTCAGCTAGTTTCAGGTGATGATGACCAACTCCCCAACTCGATTAGGTTGATTCAATTGACCAAACAACCTAAGTTGAACCAAACCGACTTGTAAACACCCTTAAACATTATATCCATTGGATGTTCTCCTGAGACTTGAGAGTATATATGGTATAATTTTTATTAATCAAATTCAAAGGGGCTACAAAACGGAGGGTAGCCCATCCCCCATCCCTTTGAGAGATCCTACCATCTGAGACACCATCAGTTGGTGGTGGTGATACTACCAATATCACAAATTATCATATACGTATAAAAATCTCGTGAATAATTGAGCCAAGCAAACGAAGATTATCCATGTCATCTACAATTTTTTACCACACTGCTGAACGACCCCTAAGAAATTAAGGAAACATATCATTTTGAAATTTCCAGTTATCTTCGTTTCCATGGGAGAAAATGGTGTGATGAAAGAACTGAGGAGTTATTTTCACTCCTACGAAGTATAGAATGTCTGTATAGCCATGTCTCTCATCTCCCATGTTTTAGAAAAAGAATTTAAAAATGTTTAAAGATAAGATTGATATGATACAGAAAGAACTTTGACCAATCAAAACTCCTAAGGCTCAGTTTGGAAGCAGTACAAATACAAATATGTACAGTATAAATACATACAAAATAATATAAAATATAAGGTTTTGCACTCTACATATTTGCAYTTGTATTCCTTCCAAACTCAGCCTAATGAATTTTGAGGAATAGGACATGATTGGTTACCATTTTTACGATGCTGTCTGATCATTGCTTATAAGTATTTCAATTGCTCTCTCTCTCTCTCTCTAAAATGAGTGTTTCTCATCTCTGAATTAACAAATCTTGTAGAAGGATGTGAAGATCATGAGTAACATAGACCTTGAAGGCTATAGATTCTCTATATCTTGGTCAAGACTCAGCCCAAGTATATATATCTGAACTTCGATAATGGCTTCATATTAGTATGGCTATCTTGTTTGGCATATATATATACCGAGAGGAATTGCTATATTTGCTGGTGGCAGATGGGAGAGGAGAAGTTAATCCAAAAGGCCTGGAGTACTACAACAATCTGATCAATGAATTGATTTCCCACGGTAAGCAAAGGATTGAATTCAGATTACTTACCTTCCATTTAAGCGTATGAAGAGTTTATGGAACTTACCTCGGCCTGTGAGTGTTATGATCCATTTACCCAGGCAATCCAATTCATGAGCCTAGCCAAGTGATCATAAACTAGTTGCCTGTATATATGCTGATTGTTGGATGATATGCTCAGATAGTAACATTCCTCTCCTTTAACTTCCTTTCTTGTGGGCCAAATAGGGATTGAACCATACGTTACGCTTTACCATTTGGATCTTCCCCAAATACTGGAGGATGAATTTGGAGGATGGTTGAGCCCCAAGATTGTGTTAGTTCCCTGTCAAACTTGTTTTTTAACATGGATTTAGGGCTTAGGATTTAGGGTTTAGGGTTTGACAGTTTGTTTGTGTATATAGGGGTATTTGGTTTATCTTTGAAACA
Source organism: Nelumbo nucifera (assembly GCF_000365185.1). Next base: position 2,053,902 of record NW_010729132.1, on the reverse strand, counting down.
GGGATGACTTCACAGCCTATGCAGATGTCTGCTTTAGAGAGTTTGGTGACAGGGTCTCCTACTGGACCACCATCAATGAGCCCAATATCATGGTTATCGCATCCTATGACACCGGATTATTCCCTCCCCAGCAGTGCTCGTTTCCCGGTGGTGTCTTCAACTGCTCAGTCGGCAACTCCTCTGTGGAGCCCTACACTGCAATGCAACACATTATGCTAGCCCACGCATCAGCTGCTGCATGGTACAGACAAAAATACCAAGTGAGTGCCTTCTTAATTAATTACCTCTGATCGAAGCTTGGTGAAAGGAATGACAAATTAACCAAGTAACTGAGTACATTGAAGAGTTGTTTAATTTGCAGGCCAAACAAAATGGTTGGATAGGCTTAAACATGTACGGCTTCTGGTGTAGACCTATGACAAACTCCATAGCAGACGCTATAGCATCGCAAAGAGCTATAGATGTCGTCAATGGTTGGTAAGTGAATAAAAACAAACAATACTTTTCTGGTGGATATATGCATCTAGCTAGCTTACATCCAGAAGCAGCTTGTTTAATTGGGTTGATCAAACATGAAACTGCATGCAGGGTTCTCRATCCCCTGGTGTTCGGAGATTACCCTGTGACCATGAGGAAGAKAGTTGGGACAAGGCTCCCATCCTTCACTAAAAGCCAATCTCAACTTGTAAAAGGGTCATCAGATTTTATTGGTTTGAATCACTACTTCACAATTTACATTCAAGATGACTCCAACAAATCGACCATAGGACCTCCAGACTTCAATCTAGACATGGCTGTAAAGTTTTCAGGTTGCACTCTCGACGCTTTTGATCAGTAATATTCTAGAGCATATATCTAGATGATGTTTGTGGAAACAAAAAATCTTTTAACTCTCGTCAACAATTAATGAATTGCAGTGAATAAAGATAGCACAGCCTCGAGTCAGTTCTCACCAGATTCTCCGACCTTCAACCCAGATGGCTTGCAGGAATTGCTTCAATATTTCAAGAACTATTATGGCAACCTTTCTGTTTACGTTCAAGAAAATGGTAAATCAAAATAAGGCATCCCATGATTCTCATCACATTAGTACAATCACCAATCAATCTCTCGCTCTCGCTCTTTGCAACTCACTAGATATTCACCAAGAAGTTTACTTGTCATGTGTGATTAGGTTATGGCGCGCCAGGAAATGAGACGCTTAACGACACTGCCAGGATAGATTACATTAAAGGGTTCATGGAAAGCGTGCTTAATGCCATAAGGTGAATCTCAGATGGTTACTTCCAGCATCACCACAGAATATGGAGTTTCTGCTCTATCAGTACTAAAGGATTATTCTGACTTGTTTGTTGTTTTAATTTGTATGAATGGATCAAGCACCAGAGGGTACTTTGTTTGGTCATTCTTAGACGTGTTTGAGGTTCTTAGTGGATATCAGACTCGGTACGGGCTTGTTCATGTGGACTTCCAGGATAAGGAGTTTAGGAGACGACCCAAGTTATCAGCTCAGTGGTACTCCAATTTCCTCAAGAACAGAAGCATGGAAATAGGGAGGATGAGGGCCAAATCCTATTCTTCAGAGTAGTTATTTTGCTTAGCGTGTATGGTTACTGCAACTAAAAGAGTCCATTAGAGAATCATATGGAACCACACAGCTTGTTAATTATGGAAAGGAGTTAATAAACTATTTTCAGGAAATTATCTGAAACCTCCATTAATTARCTAGCTTTACTAATAAACAAATAGTCTACCCATCATCCACTGAGTGCCCTTAATGTTAATACACAAAGTAGCCTTGAAGGAAGGCTGTTCTACAAATAATTAATAAAATGTATGGGTTGAACCTGAGGATATATCAATGTTAAATTTTGGTTGGTGCATTTAAGTACGGGGTGTTCTTAATAAAAAATTTGAATGAATGAGCAACATTACCTATTTAAAGTAATGCAATTGGGAAAAAATAAAGAGATTAAAGGCTTTTTTTTTTTTTTTGCATTTTTGCACCTTGCTTCAAAAAAGGCATAGACCTTGCCATGCACCTTGCACCTCGGGCACAATATGGCCCTTGAGTTTTTTTCTGCGCCTTGCCASAGGTGCACAGGCAAGGCACATTTTAAGGTATGTGCCTCTCTTAGGCCCCAGGCGCAAAACTTTCAAAAGGTGTATGCCTTCGCAAAATTTGCGCATTTGTTTCTTTTCAAAAGGCAGCTTGTCTAGGGGCAAAGCTCTAGGCCTCCCTACCAAGTCCATTAAGGCAAGCCTAAATAAATCCATGTTAAGGGCTTCCCAATTGGCCCCTAGGGGCTTTATACAAAAGCAGCTCATAGAATCAAGAATGCAAAATGTTTAATATCACATTGTTATATTTTACATTGTTATATTTATGTATGTTAATTTAAGATAATAGCTTTTTTAAACATTCATTTTAAAATTAAAAATTTTATTTTTATTTTTTGCATTTTTTGTCCTTTCTTCAAAAAGGCACATGCCTCACTTTCTCCTTGTACTTTTAAAACACTAACGTGCACATTCAATGAATAAAGTTAAAAGTCCAGGAATGCAAGGTCTGGTCACCCCCATGTGTTGGGTGGAAGAAATTGAATTTTGATGATAGTTGTATGGGCAATCCTAGCCCATTGGGTATTGGTGGGGTAATTAGAGAAGAAAATTAATGGAAACATCCTACAATTGTATTCAGGTCCTATTCAGCAAAGTGAAATGGTGAGATCAGAATTATTGGCAACAGTTTATGGGGTGAAGGCTAAAGAAATGGGGACTGAGAGACTAACCATTAAAGGGGATTCAAAAATAGTTGTGGGCTGGCTGAAAGAGGAGGAAGGGGTAATTTGGCAGATAGGGAGTGAATTCAGCACTTCAAACAGCTTTCTGGAGATATGCTCATCCAAATAGTCACTAGACGTCTCTCCTATATGGTCAACATGCCTCAAAAAAACACTACAAGGCTGCTAGTAAWTCCCCTATTGTGTGTTGTGTAACCCAGTAATTAGCCTTTTTTTTCTTTTACATTTTTAATAAGTTTTTTTTTTCTGATAGAATTTTTATGGAATCGGTGACAATTATCCCTTGAACTTTCATTTGTAACAAAGACACCCTCAACTTTCACTCTGCGACAAATAGCCCTCTTCATTGGAGTTCCATCAGTTTGTTTGAAAAATATTCTCATTCAACTCTTCAAAAAATTTTAAAACCCCAAATTKCCCTTTTTATTTATTTTGTAGAACTGTAAAGTGGGTTGTGTTACCCACAGGCCAGCATGTCAAGGCCTTGAATACTAAAACATTCTAATCAATGAATTGATTGCCCATGGTTATGGGCCTCGGCTGGCATATAGAAGTTTAGTACGGGCACAGTAATTGTGTTGGTATTCGGACTCGGCCTGTAAGTGTTATGATCAATTTACCCAGGTGATTCAATTCTTGAGCCTTAGCCAAGTTCCCTAGCTGCTTGTATATGCTTATTGCTGGATGATATGCTCTAGCATCGCTTTCTTTAACTTCCTTTCTTGTGGACCAAATAGGGATTGAACCACACGTTACTCTTTACCATTTGGATCTTCTCCAAATACTTGAGGATGAATATGGAGGTTGGTTGAGCCTCAAGATGGTGTTAGTATACTATGATACATTTTATTCTACATGAGCTTAGGGCCTTTTACTTGTTATATATATAGAGCTATCTGTTTTTTTCTTTGAAACATGGAAGATCTCACAGCCTATGCAGATGTTTGGTTTAGAGATAGTTTGGTGACAAGGTCTCTTATCAGACCACCATCGATGAGCCTAATGTCTATGCTATTTTAGTCAATGTTTTAAAAATCAATCCAGAACCAAAATTGTTCTAGCCACCGGTTTTTGAACAGACGACCTGTTCTGACAAAATATTATTAAAAATTAAAAATGGCAAAAAATTATTGAACGAGTTGACGGTTCGACCACCCGGGTCAATGGATCATTGACCAATTCAATGGTTTTTTATAGGGTTGCAAGTCGGGCTGGGTTAGGTCCGGTTGAGGCCAACCCTAAGTTCTAAACCTCAATCCTAACCCTAACCCAACTTGACCTACCCAACCCTACTTTGGGGTTGGGCCAGGCTCGGGTTGGGCCCAACCCAACCTTCTTCCCATCCCTAGCTTATAATCTCGAAGAACTTCATAATCTCAGATCTTAACTCAACTTTCACTATATATATTAGTCCTATGTTTTATTAGTATTTATTTGTTGATGTTTTTATTAGTTCTTTAAGTACAAAATTTAGGAAAAAAAGTGTTTGAAATGACTATAGTTTATTATGAGTTATGACTTATAATAAATCTTTTATGGGTAGCAAGCTATAGGTGGCAAACAACATAGAGGAAATAAAGAATAAAATTTTCAAAAAATATAAAATATGTTATTAAGGTTTTAGTATTTCCAATTAGGATTAAGTGAAGTGATTATATTAAAAGAAATAAATCATAGTATGTAGTGGGGTTATACAACTATCATGCATCTAAACAAATCAATGTACTATAGAGTCGTATTTGGGTTGGGTCGGGTTGCCCAAGGGGTCAACCCTAACCCAACCCGAAGTAAAGTTGGGTTCATAAATTTCAACCGTAACCTTAACTCGAGCATCAACCCGACCCAACCTAACCCAACTTTTTTGGGTTGGATTAGGGTTAGGTTTGGGCTAATTCGGCCTAAGTTGCAGACTTAGTTTTTGACTGGGGACGGGGTTTAGGGTAAAATGAAACCGGTTGCGTGAACAGTTCCCAGTCCAAACAGTCCGATCGTTTGGGTCAATGGCAAAAACATTGATTTTAGCCTATGATACCAGAACATATATTTCCTCCTCAATGATGTTCATTTCCAGGTGGTCTCACCAACCTCTCAGCCGGTAACTCCTCTATGGAGCCCTACACATCAATGCATCATATTTTGTTAGCCCACGCATCAGTTGTTACATCATCCCGACAAAGATACCAAGTAAGCTCCTTCTTACGGGCTCTAAAGCTTGGTGAAATGAATGATAAACCCAGAATGGAGCCCTACACTTCAATGCATCATATTTTGTTAGCCCACACATCAATTGTTGCATCATCCCGACAAAGATACCAAGTGAGTTCCTTCTTACCAGCTCTAAAGCTTGGTGAAATGAATGATAAACCCAAAAGCTATATACTGAAGAATTGTTAGTAGGCCAAGCAAAATGGTTGGATTGGCTTAAATTAATGCGCATGGCTTCTGGTGGAACCCCATGACAAACTCCATAGAAGATGTTGTACGTAGTGTTGCAAAGAGCCACAGATTTCTTCAATGGTTGGTAGGTGAAGAGAAAAAGTACTTTTCTCTGCATGCATCTAGTTTACATTCGGAGTCAGCTCATTCGGGTTGTTAGTTTACCAGCCCAAGAGGACTCTTGTGAGGATAAGTTTCCATCGAACTCATCCACATAAGAGTCCTAAATAAGCTAGGACCAATAACAGTAGTGTTTTGTGTCAGCAAGTGCAAAATATCAAAATCCCTTGTCAATTTCATAGACTTCTTTGGCCTCTAAGACCTGGGATTCATAGGTCCACCATTCGCATGGAACAATGGGAAAAACAATCTTGAAAGAGTATGGGAGAGTCTCAACAAGGCATTCGCAACCCAGTCATTGATGGACTTATTTCTATATGCTACGATTAGGCATCTACCAGTCATACATTCAGATCATTGTCCCATCATCTTAGACATGCTACCCACCCAACAATCCCTAAAAAGCCAGYTCTATTCCAACCATATTGGGCAGAAAATAGGGAATGTAAGGAGCTTATTGAAAAGACATGAAACAGCAACCAGAGCTCCCCAGGTTACACTTTCCTCTCTAAGCTGAAATCTTGTAAAAATTAATTGAAGGAATGGAGCAAATTGAAATTTGGAAAAATCGAGGAACAATTGTACAAAATAGAAGCCCAAATCAATTACTTGCAGTCACAAGACAATGACAACAACAACATATCACAACTCAATTCACTACAAATACAATATGACGAATGGCTGCAAAGAGAAGAGCAATTATGGAGATTAAAGTCCCGTAAACTTTGGATTTCAGTAGGAGACCGCAATACAAAATTTTTTCATCAAATGGTGAAACACAAAAGAAGAAATGGAATTTATTGGATTAATGGCAGTGGAGGATAAAGGATAGTGGACAAACARGAGATACAGAATTCTTTTCAATCTTTTGTGGAAGCCTATGGAAATGCAAAAGAGCACTCTGACTTAACATTTTTAGACAATCTCTCCCTCCCTTCATTGATAGCTAAACAATGAGAAAGCTTCTAACATCCACCATCAAGGGATGAGATCACTTTGATAGTGAAACAAATGAATCCGCATAAAGCCCCTGGGCCAAACGGGTACTCAGCTTTCTTTTAGGTTCTATAATTTTGGGTATTTACCAAAAGAATTGAATAACACAAACCTTGTCTTAATTCCCAAAAACAGATCTCCAGAATGCCCAGTCCATTACCGCCCTATCAGTCTATGCAATGTAGCATATAAGATGATCTCGAAATGGATGGTCAATAGATTACAACTTATTTTGCATGAGCTGATCTCACCAAATCAGGTAGGATTTCTTAAAAATCGACAGATTATAGACAATATTATCCTAGCAAGAGAAATAGTGCATAAAATGAGGAAGCAAAGAAAAGGCAAAGGATGGATAGCTCTCAAGTTGGACATGTCAAAGGCTTTTGATCGTATAGGATGGGATTATATCATATCAGTAATGGGAAAGATGGATTTTCCAGAGCATTGGATCAACTTAGTCCACCAGTGCATATCCACTCCCACCTTCTCTATCAAAATGGGAGGAGAAGTTTCAAGACACTTCCATCTGAAGAGAGGACTAAGACAAGGAGATCCCTTATCACCATATTTATTTATCATAGGGATGGAAGTCCTGATAACTCTATATTTTGATGCCTTAAGGGCATGATTTCAGGGGTAATTTAGACATTAGACTAGCTAATCTGTACCCTTTTTTCCAGTTAAATTCAATATTGTAACCTCTGAGGGTCCCTGTGCAAATTCTAGGCAAAAGCTGGGAAATTTACAGAGTTTTCTACAGATTTGGGAAGCTGGTGAGAATTCCAATTGAGAGAGAGGGTGTTTCTGTGAAAAACTGAGCACAGGAAGGCGCCTCCTATCTACTAAACCCAGAAAGGTGCCCCTCCTAATATATTAGCATACTCCCCTCTCCTTAGCAAACCCTAGGGCGCCTCCCCACTCATTCTTTTCACCTCTAACAAACCCTAGCCGCCCCTAACTACTAAATCTTCACCTTTCACTGTAACCCCTCTCTAATCTCAACCATCCAAGCCTTAACAGCCTCCCATACTCTTAGATCTCTCCCTAGACAACATCCTAGCCTTACACCTCACTCCTTAAACATCAACCAATCACCTTAGGGCACCACATCACACCAACCAATCACATTTCTCCAGCTCTAGGTGCCCAAATTTGCTCCCTCCATTCTGGGCTCCCAAATCTCATCCCTACATAATATTGGGCACCCTCTCCTTCTCTTCTCAGTCTTAAGATCACCTTAGAACAATCCTAACCCTCCATTCTCAATCCTAGGGTGCCCATATTTCTGCAAAAACCCAACTGTCGCCCCTCTCATTCTCTCTAATCCCAAACCTATCCTTCATTTTCTATAAAAATGACCCAAGGGGTCTTAAGAAGGGGTTGGATTCTGCCCCCAGGTAAGACGGAAGGGTGTTCTTGAGAAGTTCAAGGGTAGAGGAAGAGAACACCCAAGCAAGACGAGGAGTTCCTGCTTGCAGTTCGCCTAGCCACTACTACCACCTCTGCATCCAGATCCCAACCAGTTTCCCATAGTTTTAGATTTACTTTTTATGCGTGTTTTTATTTTTTGTTCTTTAATTTCTAGTTTTTATTTTATTTCTGCAATTTATTTTTATCAAATTTAATTTTTTTCTTCCTTTTTGTAGATCTGAAATTTAGCCAAGTAAGACGAAAGGTCTAGCTCGAGGAGTTCGAGGGTCAAAGGATAGATCTGGAGACTGCTACCTCTGACCGAGTTGCAGATTTTTTATTTAGTTTTTTTTCCTGTTATTTATTTATTTTTCTACAATTTTTTACTTTCAGCATTGTTAGAATTTTATTTTAATGGATTCCAGTTCAATTGATTAAATTTTATGTTTTTGCAATATCAAATCTTGTTATTTTGTCCGTATTGAAGTATGTAACAAATTTTCCCTCGCTTCCCTGTGGATAAGACCCCTTTCTCACCACTAACTATGTTTTATAGTTATTTTGAGAATCAGAAAATTTATAAATATTGAAATCGGTGTTCCGAAGTGGTTAACGACACGCTTCTGGACACACCAAGTCCTCACACAATTAATCAACAAGGAAGTTTCTTTGGGGAATTTGGAAGGTATTAAACTCAATAGAGACTCCCAACAAAGTCAAAAGCTTGAAATCCTTTTTACAGAAGTTTAAAGATGCCTCAGGTCAAAAGATTAACTATAGAAATTCAATCATCCTATTCAACAAAAACATTCCCAGACAACATAGGAAATTCATCTTAAAACACCTAGGAGTCCATACAAGCGTTGAAGTTGGCAGCTATTTGGGTGCGAAGCTATGGTTAGGGAAAAACCTCACTCAACAACACAAATACCTCACTRAGAGAATTAAATCAAAAACATAATCTTAGAGAGCAAAATTGTTATCTCAAGCTGGTTGCACCACCCTCATTCAAGCAGTCACTCAATCTATGCTTACATATACCATGTCCACTACCATATTACCAAAAGTTCTTATTGATAAATTGGATAAGAAACAAAGGAACTTCTGGTGGTCAGGCAATGAAGAGAAGCAACAAAAGCACCTAAGCTCTTGGTCAAAACTTTGCCAACCAAAATCAAAGGGGGATTAGATTTCAAACAAAGTCTACATATGAACAAGGCAATATTTGGGAAGCAAGTATGGAGAATTCTCACTAACTCCAATACATTCCTAGCCAAGAACATCAAAGCAAGATATATCAGAAAATTGCATCCCATTTCAGATTGAACCAAAGGCCCATGATTCTCTCTGGTGGAAACATGCAAATCATGAAAGAACTCAAAGCAGAAGTGATCTAGTTGATCGAGGATGGTTCAAGTATTGATGCATTGCATGATCCATGGATACCAACACTACCTAGAGGGATCCCCCAACTATCAAATAATGGTTTGCAAAATCAAACACACTTAAGAGTTTTCTTTTTCTATTTTCAAAGGGATCATGGAATATACAAGCTCTCCAACAACACTTTACAGCAAAGTCGATTAACCACATAATTGAAACAAGGGTAAACACACAACTAGAAGCAGATACCCTTGTTTGTAAAAGAAACAACTCAAGTAGATATACAGTTAAATCATCTTACATATCCTTTTCACAAGCCTCCCCCTTGTCTTCAAATCAAATATTTGATTGGAAGCTATTATGGAAGCCAAAAATTCCATACAGGTTCCAAGTTTTCATGTGAAAGGCAATACATGGAGGTATCAAAACAAAAGAAAAATGCAAGGCCTGGCTCCAAGAGCAAGACATGCTATATGCTATATGTTCACAAGAAATTGAATCATTTTATCATTTACTTTTTCAATGCCCTCTGGCAATCTGGTGCCACGCTTAAATAGGAGTAAACCCAGAATACACTAGAGACAAACCATTTCATTAGTACCTCTCAAAATGGTTCTAATCACTACCTGGTCATCTTTCCAAAATGGAGAAAATCTATATGCTCTCCAAATTTCAAGTGATACTATACAAGTTATGGGAAGCAAGGAATCAATAGATCTTTCAAAAGAAAAAAATTCACCCCTTGAGTATCATTGAATCAACTTGCAACATCATCAAAGAATATTCAGAAACAACAAAAGAAGAGAATGAGCACCCCAACACAAGGTCAGATCCTATCACTCTTGAATTTACCTTGTACACAAACGACTCATTTGATGAAAAATCAGGTCATGCAGGGATTGAGCATGTACTCAAGAGTTTAGAATCGAAAGCAATCCTGGAAGCACAAGGAATAGCATGCAAAGCAAATGGGAGCAATGATGCAAAAATTAGAGGTCTAGTTCAAGGACTGGAATCAGCAAACCGTCACAATTGCAATTATTTACTGGTCTGCCTAGATACTGAAGGATTGGTCAAGAAACTCAAGAACCATTCTCTTGATCGCTCATGGGTGGATCAACTTCACTGGGGTACCATTCAAGCCAAGACGCAACACTTCCAATCAATAGAATTTGTATATATTCCTCGTACAGAAAACAAACCAGTGCACCTCTTAACATATAAAGCTTGTATATGTGGAGAAACGGAAAGATATCATGTTCTAGACTATTCTGATGTACAAACTTTGAATTGTTAATAGAACAAAAAAGTTTACTAGTAGAAAAAAAAAGTAATATCATCCCATCGATTTTAGTCTATACATTCTTCTCTCTCTCTCTCTCAACTTCTCAAATGTCACCCACTTCTTATCTATAAAACTCACGGGTGAAAACTATGTTGCATGGACAACATAGTTCATTCTTGTCTTCAAACTCACTAAATCGAAGGAATCGTGGATGGCACTCTCCCATGTCTGCCCAAAGTAATTTCTTCTAGAGGTTAACAAACTCCAAATCCTGAATACTTGGATAATTTCCTCTCTCACTAAGAATATCATCAATCAAGTCGTTGGTCTAAAAACAACTAAGGAAGTCTGGAAGGCACTCAAAAAGGTGTTTGCGTCTCCCTTACCGGCTTGGCTCTCCAACTATGGATGCAAATTATGAACATCAAGAAAAAGGATCCTTCTCCATCACCGAATATGTTCATAAAATAAAAAAAACATAGCCAAACAATTAGCTGTAGCATCTAAACCTATACACAACAAGGATCTCCTCTTAAACACTATTGATGGACTTATATCCGATTATGATTCATTTATTACATCAGTGACCACTAAAACTGATTTCTCTTCTCAATAAATTGCAGTAAACAAAGATAGCACACCCTCAAATCAGTTCTCACCAAATTTGCTGACTTTCAACCCATCTAGCTTGCAGGAATTGCTTGAATATTTCAAGAACTATTATGGCAATCCTTCTATTTACATTCAAGAAAATGGTAAATATATGCCTTTATCATACTCCATTACTCCCACAGATGTTGCATACTATGCCAAAAGAATCAACTATAAATCAAAGTAAGGCATCCCATGAGTCTCACCACATTCACACAATCACCAATCAATTTCTTTCTACAACTCACTAGATATCCAAGAAGTTTACTTGTCCTCTGTGATCAAGTTATGGTGCACAAGAAATGAGACACTTAACAACATTGTGAAAATAGATTACATTAAAGGGTTCATGGAAAGCATACTTTATGCCATAAGGTGGAGCTCAGATGGTTACTTCAGAATCACCTCATAATATGGAGTTGCTGCTCTCACTGAACGATTCAAGATTCTGACTTGTCTGTGGTTTTTGTAGGAATGGATCAAACACCAAAGGATACTTTGGTGCCATTTGGCAAGTCCTTTTTGATAGATCTTTTGGAAGCTCTAACAGTTAAAAGACGTGGTGGGCTTTTACATAAAGATCTTAGATGACCATAAACCCTTTGGTTGAAGGCATGCCTTTCTACATGAAGATGAGAGGAAAAAAAAGGCAAAAAGCTCAATTTCAAGCTTCCCAAAATAAGTTTGAATCGAGCTTCTCGCGTCTTTTTGGGGCAAAGTCTTTTAGTGTTTAAATCTTTCCCCAACAAAACAGAAAAATTTGAAAATGTAGGCTATTGAGCTTCTAAATAGCCGACAGCCCATGCGAAAAGTAGACATGTTCATGTGTCGGGCCGGGCCGGGCTCGAGCCGGGCTTTTACTCTTCATGAATAGAAATTTGTTAGGCCCGAGCCCGAGCCCGAAGCCCGACGGTGATTGTGTTCACCGGTGACTGTGTTCGTCAGAGCTGAGTTCGCGGTGACTGTGAGCTACGGTTTTAACAGTGAAAAGTGTGTCGGTTCGCATATGAGAAAGAGAGAGAGAGAGAGAGAGAGAGAGAACTCGCCGCCGCCTCCGATGCCTATATTTGTCGCCTCGCCGGTGTCTGAGATTTGAAAGAGAAGTGAGAAGAAAAACGAGAGAGAAAGAGAAAAAAAAAGAGAGAGAAAGAGAGAGAGAGAGAGAGAGAGAAGGAGAGGACTCACCGCCGGAGTTGTTGCGCCGGTGAATGTTCGCCGCCTCGCCAGTTGTGTGGCTGCCTGAGAGTGTGAGGACTGAGGAGGATGTGAAGACTGAAGAGAAGAGAGGTTCGGCTAAGGGGAAAGAGGTGAAAGAGGTGAAAGAGAAGAGAGGTTTGGCTTAGGGAGTTAGGGTTTTTTAAGTTTAGTCTATAGGTCAGGTTGGGCTATTTTGGCAAATCCTGAGCCCAGCTCGAATTTATTGCGGGCCAGRATTTTTGGCCCGGGGTTAACCCCGTGGGCTCATTTGCATGTTCAAACCCGTTCGGGGGCTAGGCCAGGTCGGGCAGGCCCATCGGTCCACCCAGCCCATGAACAGGTCTAGCGAAAAGACACACCAAATGGGGCCTTTATTTGATCATTCTTTGATGTCTTTGAGGTTATCAACGGGTATTAGAAACTTTATGGGCTTGCTCATGTGGACTTCCAAGATAAGGAGTTTAGGAGACGGCCCAAATTATCAGCTCAGTGGTACTCTAATTTCCTCAAGAACAAAAACTTCAAGTTAGGGAAGATGAGGGCTATGGCTATCTGACCCGGAGGGAGGGACGGAATAATATGGAGTTTGGAGTTGCCACCTAAATTTTTGGGAAATGAGAATTTAGGAAAACCCGGGATTTTTCAAGAAAAACATTTTGTTTTCTTGGTGGCTCGTTACCCAATAGGGATGAGATTCTTAGGATCCGGGGACCAAAGTATAGTGTGGGAAGGTGTTAGGCACCCCACACACACCTGGTTAAATCGGCCTCTACTTCACCAATGCACCAAGTAAGAAAATTTCTAAGGAGAATTAATTCAAATTAATAAACATAACACAAGTAAGAGAAAAAGATCTAGTATTACATGAAAATGAATTTATTAGAAAACAAGATAGAGATTGGCGATATTGTGAAAGATATAATCAATCCATGAATCAAATATATGCAAGAAGAAAACTCAAAATAGTAAGATAATACTAATTAGAGAATTAAATGACTAGCAAACTAGAAACACAAACCTAGCTACTAAATATCCTATTTATAAAAAATTTTTGAATGCAACCTTTAGGAACGTGATCTATCAAATCTTAATGGAAAACTCCTAAAGAGATTTCCTACCTTATATGCTGAAAATAAAATAGAAGAAAAGAGGGATGGATACATAAATAAATGACCTAGCCTAGAAACTAACAAGTGTATTAAACTAAAAGTGCTGATGGCAATAAAAAAACAAACGGAGTAAATGTTAAATGAGGCAAGGCCTAATTAATGCATATGATGGGATTGGTGAGAAAGACATAAACAAACAATCTGTTAACCATTAACCATATGAGGACTATAATAATTGAACATATGCGTGCATTAAGCAAATTAATTAACTAAGCCATTTTTAACACTTGAGAATAGAGGTGTAAAGTGGGTCGTGTCGGGCTAACACGGCATGGCTCGTGGGTGGTCCGCCCTAAAGGTGGGCCGTGTTGTGTTGGCCCGTGGGCCGCCACAAGCCATACCGTCCTCCGATGGAAATTTTGGGGGTCGGCCTGGCACGGCTCATGGCCCAAGCCCAAGCGGGCCCATGCCGTGCCGTTTTGGCACGCGGGCCTGAGCCTGACCGGGCTATAGGTCATGCCAGGCTAGGCCACAGGACGGGCCTTGGGCCTAAGTCAAACCAGGCTACACCGTTTTTTTTATTTTTTATTTTATTTTTTTGAAAATTTTGATTTCTTTTCTAAGTAAAATTGTAAAACCAAAATATTTAACTTTCCTAAACCTAGGGTCTAATATTGTAGGTAAAATATAAAGGGGATAAATGTTCTCCCAATAGTTTTTAAATTTATTTTCCATATTTTCAACAATACATTGAAATTGTGGATTATTTCTATATTTGGCAAAACAATCACTAATTATCATTAATTGATATGGTAAATTACAACTAGTTGGATAATAAATTCCAAATAATTCATTTGTTGCATCATAAAAATGTTTTAAAAAATCTCTTATAGAGACTGTCATTTCCCAGTCTTCCTCAAATATCATATCATTAGGCATTTTTAAATTATAAAAATAAGAAAGAATTTGTTTATGAGATATACAACTTTCTAACATAGCATAGGTAGAATTCCACCTATGTTTTGCATCTAATATAAAATGTTTATATTTTAAACCATAATTTTGGCATAAATATTTAAATTCGTGTTTTCTTGCCTCT